>WBNO01022586.1:76242-100041 GCA_013400575.1 Peucedramus taeniatus
CGGGCTGCGCCACCGCGGCCGCGGGGCAGCCGCTTCGCCGCCTGCGCACCCGGGAGGGGCGACAGCGGGGGAGACCCGCGCTCCCCCGGGGCAAGGGCTGGGGGCAGAAGTGACACCTTTTTTTTCCTTCCTTTTCTTTTTTTTTTTTTTAATGGGATATTAATACTGTTCTTCGCAAGGTTTAAATAGTTTATTCTCACCCGGCAGCAATTACCGTAGATCTTTCCGCGTGTGTAGGCAGGGAGATATAATTTGATTACATGTTTTATTATGTATGCGTACCATGAAATCGTACACTTTCCCGGCGCGCACACTTTTTCGCCACCTTGAACTCGGCTCAGCCACCACCAGTTGGGCAGAAAAAAAGCGTTTTAAAAACAGTAACACCGACCGGTCTAATCTGTTTTAATTACAGGGTTTGCCAATCAAAGAGGGAGCGCGCAGAAATTGGGAACTCCTTTAGGGGATGGCTGTGTCCGAGGTACGAATCAATCCAAACTACGTATAGATTTTCCCCCGGTACAACCTCCTTGCATTAAACAGTTTTGTTCAATACCTTCCATGCGCTATTTATGTTCCCATTAATATCTGTTGCAAATCCTGCCAGACACCATAAAAGAAAATTACAATCTTTCAGACTCGGGGCTGCGCCAGTACATACACGCTGCTCAACTTTTTGTTTTAATAAAATCCTCAGCATCGCCCCTTCCCCCTTCCATCCCACCTCCCACCCCCCGGCTGCCGGTGCCGCGGATCGGGGCCGCCCGCGGAGCCCCCTCCGCGCCCCACCGGTGACAACCCCGCGCGTGGGGCGGGGGCACCGCGGATCCCCCGCTGCTGCCCCAAACGCCCGGCAGACAGGCACAAGCGCTTGAGCCCGCACTGCGGAGCCGTCCTTGATGCCAATCGTTCTTTTTCATTTGTAACTTGGATTTATTTTTTTTTTTTAAGGACACGCAGCTGCTCTCTGCCCGCTCCATACCCGGACAGGGTCGCACCTAGCGCCCACGGAGCAGGAGGGGCAGGAGGGCAGGGGCGTCCCCCAAGCCCCTGCACCCATCGGGGTGCCCTGTCCGGGCTGTCCCGGGAAGAGCTGGGCCACTCTGCCCCGGCGGAGGCAGGGCCGGGACAGCCGGGGAGCGGCCAAGGGCTGCGCGGGGGATGCGCGGGGGATGCGCGGGGCCGGAGCTGCTCTCGGGGTCCCGGCACTGCCCGACCCCCGACCTCTCTCTCCAACAGCGCCTTTCCTTGCGGGGCTGCACCGAGCTGTCCCCAGATCACCCCTCACACACACCCCTCGACCTGCGGCGCCGGGTCACTCGGGAAAAACGCAAACGCCCATGAACTTTGCAGAGCTCCTCCCGCCTCCCGCGCCCCCGGTTTAAGCGGAGACCCCGGCAAAGCCGCCGCCCGGGCGGAGATGCGCGTCCTTCCTTCCCCGTGCCCGGGGACCCGCTCGCGGCCGGGCGGCCGAGCCCCGTGCGGGTCCGGGGGCACAGATGCGGGTTTCCCGGGCGGGCAGCCCTGACCCCGGNCCCGCTCGGCCCCGCCAGGTTCGCCCCCTTCCCAGAAAAGTGCCGGGCAGCCCCCCGGGAATTCCGTTTCGTTCGTCTGGGAAGCTCCCCCGCGCCGGCAGCCTCCGCTCCCTCCCGGGTGGGGAGCGACCGGCGGCGGGGATGCGGGGTCGCTTTCAGCGGATCCAAAGGCAGAAACGGAGATTAAAATTTGGGGAAATATTTTTCCGGATGGAGGGGTGGAATTAAATCCATCTCTAATACGGGCTGGGAGACCAAAGGCACCCCCTCATACACAGGTTTCAGGGCATTCCCCGCAACAGGAAATTTTCTCTTCCTTACATTATAATTGAACAAACCCCGCAGTCTACTTGGAGAAAAGTTGGAATTCTTTATCGAGGTATTTGTTGTGCTATTGTCTTTGTGCAGTGAACTTTACATCGTGTTATTCAATCTCAATCTATATTCTCCTAGCTACCAGTAAGATTAATTTAATCATTGTAATGCAATTATTAATACTGTTTACCCAACGCTTGATTTCAGGTTTGCTGGTAAGAAATTAAGCTTCTTGCTGGGTGACCGAAAAGCTATGCAGGGATTTCCAGCCCACGTCGAAATAAAACAGTCCTCTTTATTTAGTCTCAGAACTGCAGCTTTCAGCCACGGGCTCAATTAGCCAAAATGGAAACAATTTTCATTCATTGCAATAACTCACTGTTCTGCTGATCACTTTCAAAATATACACTTTATTATTATATGCTGACCTCGGTGCCGCGAAGTGGCAAGGCTAGAAAGAGGCAGAGGGATCTCTCCAGCCCCCTTGGGCTGTAATTATTAGAAATTAATTGGGTTCAGGACCCTGGGTAGCATGGGTAAATTAATAGCTTGTCTGGTTGTTTAAATCCGAATTCTCAGTCCACAGGAGAGCAGGGGAGGGAGGCTCTCCCTCCCCAAACCCGCCCCGGGAGAGCGCGGCAGGGCTGGGGCAGCGCGGAGCCGCCGGCTGATTTCACTCCTTCTTTTCACCAACGCATTGTTTTCGGGGAGCTATTTAGGGGTTAAAAATCAAAAATAAAGATCCTGTATACTTGGAGCTGTCGTGCGGGAGTAAAAGTGAAAAGGGAGCCTTAGGCAAAAGGAAATTACTGCAAGCCCGCGTGACCTTTCCGAGAGGTAATCAATCAAGTGATCAACAGGGATATTTATCATTGCTAGATGGGGCTACTTTACAAATGCACAGGAGGGGGGGCGGGGGGATACACACACACACACAAAAGTTTGGATAAACCCGATAAGTCTGAAGACAAATACGGAGACTTTAATCACTGGGAAGATTGCACATTTTCTTTTCTGTGCTCTCAGAAGGAAAGGGAAGGAGAAAACCACTGCAAAGTTTCCCAGCAGAAAATGCCTCCTGTGCTAGGTGGTCACATGGAAGCTGTCCACTTTGCTTTGCAGTCCTGGGAAAGGCTGGGAACGACAGATGTGATTAAAAAAAAAAAAAAGGCACCAAATACAAGGGAAAATAATGGCTAGAGATTGAGGCTTTGATAACTGGGCTCGGTGTTTGTTTTTATATAATATGTTTTTATTTGCTGGCTTGGAACTCGGAGCTGAGGAGCTCAGCCCTGCCTGCCTCTAGTCCCCGAAAGGGTTAACTCCGAAAACAAAACAACAAAAAAAAAAAAACCCACCCCATGCCCCCTACTATATGAAATCAGCGATCTGGTTCAATTAAACTTGCTCTCCGTAGCATAAAGCATCCACCACAATACAGGCAATGAAATCCAACAATAAAAGCCCATGCATTTTCTGCACAGTTTCCTTCTCCCTTGTAAAACATGCCGTCGTGTAAGCACCAGACATTTAATTTTGCTTCCTATAACTTACCGGATTCCTTAACAAACCTACTCTGACCACTTCTTTTTTTTTTTTCTTTTCTCTCCCCCTTTTCTTTATTTTTTCCTGCTTTGCGCTGCGCTCCACGCACACGCCTGCACAAAGCCTCGCTGTCCGCGCCCTGCGCTGCTGCCTCCAAACGACTTTAGAGGCGCGGGAGCGCCCGCGGAGCCCCCNGGGCGCGGGCCGGCGGGTGCGCACCCCGCGCGGGAGAGAGGCGAGAAAACCTCCCAAAAACGGGTCCGGACGGAACGCGGGCCCAGGGAGCGGAGCCGGCGCCTGCTCGGGGCTCGCAGCAGGCCCGAAGGAGGCTGTCCCTGGTGGAAGCGCCGCTGGAAACACGCGGGAGACAAGAATGAAGCGTATTCACAGACGGGGAGACCCGCACAGCACGGCGGGCAGCCCTGCACACGCCCCCCGAGAAATGGTGCCCAGGGAAAACGGTGCAGGGTGGCAACTATGAAGTAGATCTCGTTTCTGCCTGCAGGACGGATCTGGATTTCCAGAACATTGAGACTGAAAGGAAAACAGAGGAAAATGAACAGGCCAGAGGCAAGATTGAAAGCGCGGCGTGGAGGCCGCTGTGGTAAATGGGGACACTGGAGAACTGAACCTGATTTTCTGCTTCCTGGCAGATTTCCTGTGTTACTTTGGTATTTGGTTGCATTCTCCCACCCCTCACCTGAAATGGACAGAGGAATCCCCAAACCCCAAAGCTGTTTTAAGGCACACAGCAGGGTTGTTTGCCTCTGTTCTCAGTTCCACTAGAAGATGGCCATGCAAGACCATCCTGGAACAGGAAACAGGACTCACATATTATCTAACTGCAACCAAAAAAGTCATTTACCCCTGTACCAAAGAGAGGTGCAATCAATATCCCCAGCCCAAGCTCTTATCCAAAAGTAAAAGCACTTTCTGGCCAAAAATGTCATATTCTCATATCCTCAGGAGGTTTCCCCCAGTATTTCTTAAAGGACCAGGAGGACGTAATTTGAAAAATTAAAGAGTAGGAGGGGGGGAAGTAATTACAGGACACTAGAGAAAAACAAACATGTTCTGAATGTAGACAAAACATTGAACAGAGGGGAATTAATAGTAATACAAATCAAAAGGGAAAAATGTCAGCAAAGATCAGCAGAAAGTGAACATCCTACTTAAAGCAAAAATAGAAACAATCAAAATTGCAGCAAAACAGAGAAGGGGGAAGGAATTTGAAAAGCAACCTAAAATCAAAGTAAAGGAGTGGAACACATTTTACCCAATACACAGTAATAGTTAAAGCTGATGCATGAATATTTTAGAAAACTGAAGTCCCACCATGAAGGTGGGTCAGCACATGAGAGAAAACCTCAGCTGATCAGACACAAGAGTTCTGTGATTGACACCCACTGGGCCAGGCTGGCTCCCACTCAGCAAAGTGAACTGGGCAAGGCTGGAAAATCCCTGCAGAGGAGGGAAGGGGATTTTCCAGTATATCCCATAACCTTCCCCTTCCTCCCTGGCCTCCCCTGTGATTTTCCAGAAGGAAGGAGCTGGGGACTCATGAGATCTGGGCTTTGAGGAGCTGTTGTCCCCTTTGGCCAAAGGAAAGATGAACAGCAGGAGCTGCTCAGCTCTAGCAAGTCACTAAAACACTCTGGTGAAGCACAGATTCTTCAGCTGAAGCCATGTTCTGAAATAGGCCATGAAGGCTTGGGAAGATTTGGATACTAAACTGTTTAAAAATATGTTTAAAAATATTTAAAGCTGTTTAAAAATATGACAAAATGTAAAGGAGTAAAATTGTAATGATGGCAGACAGGCTTCCAGAGCTGGTAGTGCTGAAATAAATGGAATTTTGAAATGAAAAAATGAAATCCTCTCTTTGTGTGGTGAAAGCTGTGTCATGACCAAGGACTGTCATCACAAATGTGGGCTCCCCTTTTTCAGGGCTTTATCTGCTTTCACTCACTGTGTAGCTTCCAGGCAGGAGAGGGCTTCTTGCTGCTTGCCTGTAAAGGAACCACAAAGGCAGGTTAACACATCAGCCTTTATAAAATCCACAGCCCCATTTTTCCCCTTAAAGCATAAGGAACACATTCATATTTCACTCTCATTTCTCTCCAGTACAAAAGCACAGGGTCAGAATTAATGAGCAAAGTATTTGTGTGACGTTTTATATTGTATTGGCATTTATATAGTGCTTTTCACAGGCTTCATGTCAAAACCCTTTACAGGGCAATAAATCATATACCTTTGCTGATGAAATTGTATGTAGGCAATTGGGCACCTATCCTGCCCTCAGCAATGTCCCACGTGCGAGACACGGGGAGTGTGATGAAACCTGCAGAAGTGGGTCTGAAAAAAATGGATGTAGGTCAAACCTTCCCCCCTTAATATCCTGCAACACGTTAAAAAGTCTTTAGAGCCCACTTGAACAGCCACAGGAAAGACCTAACCTTAACATGACAAAGCTTCTATTACAGTCTGAATTACTCAACATGCAAATCGAATTGTGGGTCTTACACTTAACCCCAGGTTTTTTTGCCTCTGAATTTAAACAAGTTGTCCATTTACATGGAGAATAAGGATTTTTCAATTGAATTAATTTCTAAAAATAGTGTCCATTCACAAGGCTGAAGCTGAGCACTGAATTTTGGTTGTTAGGCTTTCTGTTAGCATTCACAACTATCCCTCCTGACAAGAAGTCTGCAGTGTGACAATGCATCTCTGCCCTGCCGGCATTTCCCTTGTTATTTGCAGTTTTTCAGATAACGAAGAGTAATGAAGTTCTGAGAACTGTATGCCCGATTAGACTGACTCTTTTACACGTTTATTTGCATTCCTGCCGTGTTTCCAAAGCCACTTCGGGGTAAGGAAAAAAAAAAAGGAAAAGTCGTGTAAAGTCTTTTGGGGGTTGGGAAGCAGGAGCCGGAGTTCTGCCCCGCCGTGGGTCTGGGGCAATCCCAGCGCTTTGCCCACTTAAGGGATTTTTGGATTCCACTGGTGCCAAAGGAAGCTTTGTGGAGAACCCCTCCTGGCAGATTGTAGCACCTCCCTTTCAACCCAGTCCCGAGAAGGCACAAAGGCAATGGCTCAGAAGCAAATGGAAAATCTTTGCAGTAGCTCAATACCATTCGAAAACCACTTTTCCACCTCGGCTATCTGTAACACATGAAAACTGATAACATTCTGCACACACTGGCTGACAGTTCAAATGCATTAGAATCAACCTAGTTATGATTTATTAGCCGGAAGAGCTGTTAGAATAATTTATACATGTGAAAGAATTAAAAAAAAAAAAAAAAGTTCTGTTCTCCACCAAACAGACATTTAGATTACTTAATCTAAAATCAAAGTAATCCAGAAGTAGAACAAAAGGTAAAAGCACATTGCCAGCTCCATTAAGTGCCGTGGGCTGTGTTAGAAGTGGAGGGTTCCTGCATCTCTGCAGAGGTGATTAATGTTCTGTGAGACCTGAGCACTCGCTGGGCAGATGCACAGCCAAGGAATGAACTAACCTGGCCTCTGCTTTCTTGGGAGTTTTGTGTCAGGAGCTCTGCAAGGAGCTCAAATTCACACACTGCTGTTGTGCTCTGATGGCAACAGAGCCTAATTTTATCTCTTGTTCCCATCTGGGTACACAACTTATTTAGCAGTTTAAAGAATGATCTGTAAATAGCACACGTGCAGGGACTTCACTGAGATGGATGACAAGGATAATTAAAATGGTCTTTTCAGTGAGAGACACTACCAGCACCAGAAGTTGAAGCTGAAGAGTAACCAACACATTAAAGCCTGAAATTTCTATTCTTTCTGGCAGTAATGCATTTGAAGATTAAATTAGACAAAATGTTTGTTACAACAAAAGGACTTCTGTTAGCATTCAGGATTATGCTCCCAGTCAATGTTTATTATGCTTTTGGTCCCATATATTCTAAAGGTCTCAATTTCCTACTTCCATCATTTTTTGATCAGTTTTGTTTAAACTGGGAGCCTTTTACTTTTCACTTTAAAAATTACTGCTTCTTAAAACTTCTAGCAGGTTATGGTATCTGGAATGAGTACTAAGGAAAAGGAAACAAGCTAAAATAAATTACTATCTAATCTAACCCATCTGACGACTTCTAAGGTACCTATTATTGTGGTATCAAAGTACTGGATCTCTGATAGCTTGTGATCTTTGATCTTAAATTGGACCTCCAATAACATTTTTAATTAAACATCTTATTTGATGCCTGCTGGAGTCTAAATGCAAATAGTGTCACATAAAGGATGAAAGTTAAGAGAGCGAGGAAGAGAAAATCATGGCTGGTTATAGTGTGGTTATTGCACCAAAACAAAGAGCCCCATCCTCCAGACCCTGTGGAATTAAAACAATCAGCCTCAAGGTTCAAAGACTGAGCAGAAACTATCTAGAAATGAAAAATGCTTTCAATTTATTAAAATTAATAGTGAATAAAATAGTTTGTCAGAAGCAAATTTGAGGTACTCCCAAGAATCACTTAAAAATTTGTAAAATTGTTTTACTTCCTTTGCCCTCCAGCACCCAGCAAATATTCCATTCTGTTGCAATCCTTCACTAGGACTTTTGTAGGACTTCCACACTGGCTGAGACAAACCATGTTTGTCCTCTTTGAAAAGTGTTTCCAAACCACTTTGTGCATAGCAATCACTGCTATCAAAGCACGAATTCACTGCCAGACTTTGTTCAGCTACATTCAGAGTTGATTTGGAAATGATTTCTGAGACATGAAGAAGGAAAGCATCCTCAGAGCACTGCTGCTTCAATTTGTGGAGGCTTTTATGAGGGCACTCATCAACCCACACCTTCTATCAATGCAGGGCACACTCAGACAGAGCCTGCAGCTGACAGCAGCCCAGGCTGTTCAGTTCCTCCCTCATCAGATCAGAATTGATCCCTTGCATGTTACGTGTTGCTACTTCTGCTTAGGACAAAAGTGCAGATAGCACTGCTCAGAACTTCCTGCTAGATATGGAATCCCCAAAGAAATCCATGGCACTTAAACTCAATGTAGACTAAAAACCCATGGAGTGCACTGTCATGATACTTTGACTACAGAGTAATTATTTCTAAAAATGTCTTTGCAAGCTTTTCTAAAATGTTCCCATTTGTTTCTTTCATTCTGCACTCATCACCATAATAAGAGCACACTAAACAGCTCTTAGACAATTTTTTTTTCCCCAGAGGGGGATGAGTATATGTGAAGTGATTTGTAAGATTTAAACTTTTCACTTTCATACAACTCTGTGTAAAGATATAACCACTCTGACAGCTCTGAAACCTCTTGGTATCTGCTGCCTGGAAGAAGGCAGAGTATAAGCACTGGTCATCCACACTTATCTGAGGTCAAAATTCAGCTCTTTTCTTTCAATTGTCACACAGATAATGACAAAAAAAATTATAGCCACAACCACAGCAAGCAGTAAATAACAATAGGTATCAGATTCCAGCAAGAACAATGATGGAATTTACATTTATTTCACACTGCAGATGGCATTCCTAACTGCAGGAAGCAAAAAAGCCCATGAAGGTGAAGAGCCAATTTGTGATTTCCTCCAGATGAAGCATCAGAGCTGGTGTTGATGAGGGGATCAGTTCCAGCAGAGCCATCCCATCACCTGCCAGTTCCTTGAGATCCCAGCAGACCCTCCTTGATCACACAGCAATGCTCCATCCACATCCCATGTTTGAGCAGGAGCAGCCAGTTCTGCACAGAATCTGCGAAGAACGAGTGACAAAACCCTACAGAAGAGGCAGGAGAGCAAAGATTTCATTTTTCTCCTTCACATTTCCTAAGGTAAATGTGGTTTAGCCTTTTGGTTTTCATTTTTCAGGGAAGTCCTTAAGCCTAGTTCACAGCAGCCTTTATGGCTGAGAGCTCATTCATCAAGAGCAAAACCCCACATGGAAAGTTCATGACAGAGTGGTGAGGTGCAAAGTTGAAAGAGAAGAAAAATAATTTTTCCCATCCCAGAAATCCTTTCAGAATTTCAGAAGCACTCTCAATCACAACAAGATGACCTCAGAAGTGGGATTTGCTTGTTGTTGGGGGGTTTTGTTTGTTTTCACAGAAGCTCAGGAAAAAAAAAGCACTCTAACATCATCATAACCGAGAATTAGAACTCTCTTGGAATGTGAAGACTTTGGGGGTTAAATCCTTCTTCTCAGGGAAGCAGATCAGGGTTAGAGCCCACCCCCCTCTAAATCCTAGCCTGAAAAGAAACATTTTATTACAGAAGTTTCACTGAAACTGGCGTGTTCCCACAAAATGTTTCAGCGGTGAGAAATAAAGGGTTCCCAAGTGTAAAGCACTGCCAAAAAATTCCCAATCACTTCTAGGCAGTGAGCAAGGAAATGTGTTATTTTGCCATCAGTGGAGAAGGAAGCCCCTGTCCCAGGGGTGCTGTAAGGTCACGCTTCATCTTGTCCCCAGCAATTTGAGTGTGCATCCACAATCCCAGGTACCTGGAATAATGTAGGGCCATTTCCTAATGCATTTCAGCAGTTTGTATTGCAAATGTCTGCATAAAAACAACAAACATGGCTAAAGAACTCAGGCAGAAAGCTACAGTGACCTCTTTTCTATCCTTTTACAGCAATCTCTTTTCCCTGCATATACACACACCCACTCCATGATGTATGAAGAGACTTTGGAAATAAATCCTTCCAAAATATTTGCTCTTCAAACCTATATGCTTTTAAAAGAGAGGTGGGATCGAGGTTTCACCTCTGGCACTTAGCACTTGCCTCTTGCTCACACGTTGGGAAAGGCTGGGAAAGAGAAGCTCTTACTTTGTCTAAAATTGAGTGCAAAGTGATGCTCCCTGATCTGTCAGAACTCAAACTCTTTCTGGAGGACAAGTTAATCAGCCCACACTAACTCCATCTTTTTCCCAAATTTCCTTTGCTATCCCCAAACAGGCAGCACAACACCTGCTGTTATCCCAGCAAAGCAAGTGCTAGCAGGGAGGAAAAGCACTTTATGTTAGAGAGCAAAGAACCTCTCCACTGGCTGCTCTCAAACAAAATCCAGCTGAGCAAAAGAAATCCTGTTCTCTCACTGAAGAAGTCCTCATGTGCTCAAAACAACCCTGAAAGAACTCAAATGCTTCATAGAGTTTTTAATTAATTCTATCTAGACACACAGCAGTCTGAGAAGCTGTAGTGTTATATATAAAACCTCCTCACATTTCACTATTTACATTGTGTTATTCTCTGGCCATTTCCCAACTTTATTCACTCACCCTAGAGATCAATTTAGGCACCAAAATAAAATATGATCTTATCTTTGCAGTGCACAGAAAAGCGAAACAAAATTTCTCACGGGAGACAGGGGTTAAGGCAGTGGACTGGGTGTCAGAGAAGTGGTGTTCTATTCTTGGCTCTACCACTCACTTGCTGTGGGAGCTTGTAGAGCAAGATACAGAGCAGGAATGGAGACTCCAGCCAAGAAATTTCTCCTCTGTAACTTTTCCTCTTTCATTATGCATGAGAGTGAGTTTTTCCAGCGTCCAAGAGCACATCTGAAAGCTGGAGAAACACGACTCTACCAAAATACAGAACCAGCAGAGAAAGAAAATGAGTGGAAAACATCAATTACGAAGTTTTCTTGGGCACCTCTGAAGAACTGAAACAGAATCTCTACTCACAGGGTGAAGATAGGGAAGAAATTCAGCCCCAGGCTGAGCAGGCACTGCTCCAAGGACTGCACTGGACCTGCCCATGGGCTGACCTGGGTCTGCTGTGCTGCTGCTCCTTGGTCTATTTGCTGCTTCAGACAAGTTTTCTGAGGCAGTGAACAACAAAGAATCAGGCCAGGGCTGAGAGCATTTGTTTTGGGGTGTTTTACAAAAATAGGAACTTACACTTTGATTTTGAAATAAGCAATCTGAGTCTAAAAAACAAAAATAGGCTTTATTGGGGCAATTTCTGTTCAAAAGCCATAGCTAAGACTATATCCAGACCTGGAGTAACAAACTGCCTAAATTAAGAATGCCAAACTCACAGTTAACTCCTGCTGGAAGCAGCATTTCCTTCCCCTGGAACAGACCAGGCAGTACTTCTTGCTTTAGGTAATAGCTGTGGTCTGATGCACAAAATTGGAACATTTCTGATCATTTTGGGAGACCTGAAGAAACAGTAAACATGTAGGTCCTCACTTGGCATGGCTGGATCTTGATCTACTGTGCCAGCTAATGACTGAAGGGAGAGATTTTTGCAACTACAGTGCTCTGTGTGTAAAATATATCATGAAACTGATTTATCCTGGCCATACTTATTTTTAATCACACAGAAAATCTGCCCACACTCAGCTTTGAGCTGTGTTCTAGATTCAATGCACACTCAACTCATTTGCTGACAGTTTTACAGCTGGGTCTCAGACCCTTCAGGCTCACAGAAACAGAAAGCTAATCCAGTCATAGAATATTCTTCTATGTTAACCTTTTTCTTAAACTTTGTATAAGAGAATGGTATATATCTTGTTTTAACATTTTAAGAGTCATGTGAAGTCAAAGTCTGACCAATAACCTCATAAAAGCAGCTGCAGTGTAGTCAATTCTCAAACACAGGTGACCCTGGTTCTATTATATAATAAAATATACTGTCTTGGCCAACAAGAAGAAAATTTCTTATTCAGTCAAAAAATGTCAAGTTTTCAGAAACTTTTGGTCTGAGAGTCAGGCACACCTGGACTCCTTTAAGGAGTCCATAGAATATATCCACTCATAAGTGATTTATTAAAAATGTTAGCAGGAAATATTGGTCTCCTTCGCTACAAAGTGTTTCTTCCTTCTTCCTTTTTTGATGTCAAATCTTTAATATTTCTGATTTTTCAGGATCTGTAACAAACTGTCCCAGGCAGTAGCTCAGGAAGGCAAACTAGCTTCTTGATACACAGGAAAAATCCTTCCAATTCAATACTTTTAAAATTTTTCTGTATTTTAATTGCTGAAATATTATATAACCGCAGCTTTTAATCTTTAATCTAAGTGCAAGCCACACTTGATATATAACAATTATTTATTAATAAAATGTAATTATAAAAAATTCAAGGCAGTCTCAGGGTATGTGCAACTGAAACTGTTAATATACCTGAGGGATTATTTCCACACTTACAAATATTAGGCACTATATAAAACATAAAATTTCTTGGGACATTATCAACAAAGGAGAAATTTTTTTTTAAAACCTGCTTTTTACTGATTACATTATCAAGTTCAATTTTATTAGCTTGAATCTTCTGGGAAGGATATGATTTTAATAATGTATAAAAGGTTTGCCTGGTAGTTGGCTGTTGGCTTTTACTGGCTACTTAATGTAATCTGTAATTACTGGAGCAGCTCCTATGCTGGCCAGTGCTGTAAGGTCACTGAAAGCTCTGCTGGGTTGTACTTGGTGTACAAGAACATCCCTCTGCTGATTGATGGCTGCACCCTGTGGAAATGTTTTCATTTTGTCCTTGAAGCATTCCTTTAAGGAATACTGTCAGTACACATCCCTCCTTGTCAAGCAGCAACCTGGGGGCAGCCCAGATCTGCCTTTACACCAATGAGCTCTCAATAAAATCTCCTTTGGCTTTCACATTTGGTTCCCACATCTTCAATATCTCTTAATTGTTAGAAAGGGCTCATTTAAAATGCACAATTTACTTTGCACAAACTTTAAGATTGAAAACACTCAAAGCTCTCACTATACTTTTTTATAAAAAGGGAAATAAAATGTTGCAGGGCTTGGCTTTGATAGACTTCCACCTTTTTAAATATTGTTCCTTCTTGCCTCTTTTATTCTTTAGGCTGAAAAATCCTGAACTATCTGAAACAGTTGGCCAGAACTTGCAGTTGGGAGACACAATCAAAACATGATGTGAACAGGCTTTATTACAAGACTAAGCTGAATTTTGAAGTGTATCATTGCCAAGCCAGTAAGTCACCTGTGGCTTCCTGTGTCCCCTGTGGCTTCCTGTGTCACCTGCTTTGGTGCTACTACCAAGATAAACCTGGAAAAAGAAGCAAAATGCTGGAAATATTCCAGAACTGCTGTATCCCTGAGCCTTTTCAGCTTGAACTTTCTACTCACAAGATTTCCATGAAATAGATTGACAACTAAGCCACTGTATTAATCACAGAGTCAGCAATTTGTGTTTATGATTGTCACTGGATGTAAACCACCTTTTAGTCTTGGTGCTGTAAGTTTGTTACATTAAAAATGGCATTTCTGAGGAAAAAAAACCTTATGGAAAGTCCTTGGAGATTGGAGAATGAAAAATCAACTTGGTAGAAAAATTAATGATATCAAAAAGCTTATTAATGGGTATTTTTGTTTCTGTATTGCATAACAATTTTTGTACTGCCTAACACTACTTATAGATTCTATACATTTAACTCTGGGAATTTGTTCACTGAAATGTTCCTGTGATTTCACAAGGAAAATCAGGAAAGTCTAGTGTCATTTTTCAGAATTTGCCATCTATTTAGTTTCAAATTCACAGTGACTACTTTCTCTGAAAGCAATTAGAAAATGGACTTGTAAGTCATAGGAATAGAAAGCTATAAAATACTTTGTAAATGGTATTTTGGTATTAAAACCACCAATAAAGAATCATTATCTTCAATTCCAATAGAAAAAAAAAATGGAAAAAAATTTAAAAGGCTCCCTGGGAGGCATTTTAAAGATTTTTTTCAGTATAGAACATCATGTTTTAGTGAGTTTGTTGCCTGTTTTCTCAGAGAAATGTATTCATTTCATGTTCACTAAACAACCTGCAGCTCTGTGGAGTGGGTCATCCTCATCTCCAGTTCAAGCCAACAGGGACTGTGGTTTTTCTGCATCTCAGCTCACAGGACAAGAGTTTCTTCTCAGGACAAGATCAATTTGAACTGTAGATAAGAGCCAAAAGGATTTCTTTTCCTATTATCAAATCAACTTAGCTCTTATTGCAAGTTTAAACCTGCTGCAAGACCAACACAGGTGGAAACTAAACATATTGTCCTTCATGTCTAATGAAAGAAGAGGAAATTTCAAAACATCATTCTCTGTAACAGCTAAATCATTCACACATACACACCAATAAACCTCTGCCTTTGGACAAGTCCTGTGATTGTCCACTGAAAATTCATTTTGTTTTACTCATCAGCTAAGTTGCATTCTTATTATCAGAGAAAAACCCAAACACAACAAACTGAGTAACAAACCACCTAATACTTCTATATCCTGCCTGGCTAAGTCCATGGGTTTATCTTTTTTTGCTGTAAATAAAAACAATTTAAAATCAACATTAATAGAGAAGAAAGCCATTATTCAAGATATCAGTGAGAACCCCCATTACCTGTAAGGCCACTACTGTAATCCCTGATAATTTCTTGGGAGCAGAATCAAAGGACTACAGCATGCAACTTCAATTAAAAAATCCAGCCAGAATAAATAGAGAAAACATGAAAACAGTGATTTTTCTGGCACTCCGTTTGAAAGGAAGAGTTAAATTAATACATGAAAAGATCCTATCAGCTCTGAGTTGTCTGAGTTATTAATTGAACACCTTCTTGGAAACACGTAGATAAAGACCTGTACCTTAGAGAATACGAGATAAGAGTGAAAGCAAAGGGGGAGAAATTAGCAGTTTTGCCACTTCACTCCCTTAATTGTCAAGCTAAGGCTGTTCAAAGCTGCCTGGAGCAGAGCAATATGGAATGGTAACGAAAGTGGGGGCTGGTGATGCAGAAGATAAAAACTTCAGGATTATCCTTAAACGTACTTATCTTCAGACACAGAGGAGGCTGTAAAGCCAGCTGAACGATATAAAGCTGCTCTAAAACAAGACAAATATCTACTCCATGTGTTATAAGCAGTTCAAGCTGCTTCCTGTGATGAAAAACATGGGCTGTACGGTAGACATACTACAGCTAAGTACAATAGATCCCATGATACAGTTGTTTAAAGGAATATTAGAGTGATGAAAGAAGTGATGGAATTCCGCTCTTTAGGAAGCTCAGAACCGGCGAGGAAAAAGTTGAAGCACGGTGATTTGGTAAATGTTGCTGATGCTGGAAGTTTGAGAGCTAGAGGACAGTTTTATGGCCGGGCTCTCCGGAAACAATAGGGCTCGATGGCCCGGGCAGGGGAGAGCAGGAGAGCGCTGCTCAGCATTTCCCATCCTCAGCCTCCAAAGGGCGCCGGGATCCTTCCCACCGTGCTGCTCAGAAGGGCACATCTGGAGTCAGTACCGTCCTGGGACCAAACCCCCCTCACCACTTCATTTCGGTCCGTTTTCATCCCTTCTGCCTTGTTTTGTCCCCCGTGGAGCACAGTGAAGCGCCCAACTGTACAATTCAGATAATGCCAAATACAGTAATAAGAAAAAACCTTATTAAAATACTAATTGCCAAGCTAAAATATTTCCTATGAAATTATCAGAGCTGCCAATATCCCATCATTAATGTACAAAAGTCTGATTATCTTTTCAATAAAACCAGAGAAATTCCAGCCTTTAAACTCGTTATCGTGGCAAAGCAGAACGCTGTGATAATTCACAAGAACTTCAGTTTGCAGCTGCAAAATTCCCAAAAGTCCTGTGACTTGGTTATAACTTTGTTATAGATGATTACCTTCCTCACTCACACAACTCCCACATTCACTTTTGGGAAACAAAGTGTATATTCCACAAAAGCAACAGTAAATTTATTTAAATAAATGAGAAATGTGGGAAGCAATTTACCCTACAAGACATTGCTGTGCACTGGAAAGCCTGACATTTGCCCATCTAGTTTCAAATCATACAATGCATTTTTAGAGGCAAAAGTAAAATTTGATAACTGCAAATGCTGATCTCTGACACTCTTTTCAATGGGGTCCAATTGTCAAAATACTTTGCCAAGGTGAATCCTAAACAGGATATATGGGAAATAAAATTCTTTAATTTGTGCAAACATATGTTTTAATTATTTTCTCATCCAAACATAAACTGCATATTAGTAGTGTTTTGAGCAAACTTGAAAGGAAATAAAAATCTGGTGTTAAACAACATTTCTTAATCACTTCAGTTTATAGAATATACATAGAAAAATGCATTTTTAAATACTTTTTACATATGGATGACAATTAATTTGAGTGCCTTCCTGTGAGGCTTAAGTAACATTTTTAAATTTTTCCTTTGAATTGGATTCCATAACAAGAATTTATTTAAATTGCAAACATTTCCATTTAATAGCAGTTTGTCTGTACTTAAAAAAAAAAAAAAAAGAGAAAAAAAACCCACAAAACCCCCCCCAAAACAATCAACTATTTGCATAGTTTCACTTAAATTCCCCTCTTTGCACATTAAACTGTGTAATGCACCGAGTTTCACTCCAGTGTTTTACAAACGAACGGCTGTTGCCATCTACCGTTGGAAAAATAGGATCAACAGCAAGAGATAACAGCACAGATAAAACCTGCGGAACAAAGGCTTCAGCAGCCACAGAGGATCAGCTCTTCCTACGGAAATCTTTGAAATACAAAACTCAAGTGACCGAAGAGAGGTAGAAAAAAGTCCTTTCTACTTGTCTGATCCAGCTGGGAAGTAAACATGAACCCAAATTTTGACAACTTCATTGTGTACAGATCTGAGAGTTTGGAAGGCTTCACCCAGAACTGCAGCTAGAGTTGAGTACACACAAATTTTTTAAAATTAACTAATAGATTTTTAAATTTTTATTTTAAATTATTGAATTTTAAAAAATTAACTAATAAATTTTAGTTTTAAAATACCATTGGCCCAAGTTATGATCATGTCTCTGCAGCTGTAAAACTGTAAATGCAGGAGGTAAAAGCTGTGCCCCAGGTGCCTGAGCACAGCCAGGCAATGCAGAATTCTGGATGGAAAATGGACCTGACCCGACCCAGGGCAGGGCAGAGTCACCCAGAACAGGACCAGGAGCCAGAGTGGTTCTCCCAGGCCCTAGTGCCAGAGGTTTAACACTTCCTGGGGTTGGTTTTTCCAAGCTTCTTTTGGATAAAACAACTTCCCAGCTTGGGTGTGCTGAGCTGAATGCAGAGAACTGGGCAAAGAAAGTCACAGAAAGTTATTATATTCTTACACAATCTTTAGCCCATGGTTTTTAGCATTTACAAATATTTGATTGCATGTCTTCACTTTACCGTTAAATTACTTATGTGTAAATAATTGAGACATATGCTTCTTCCATTCCTTTTCCTGATAAATATCCTTAGATACCACGTCCAACCACATTTTGAAGGTACCCCTTGTTGAGGCAATCTAAAAACAGAAATAGGGTAGGGTTCTATTAATGTTTGCCAGACCTGTCGGAGGTTAAACAGCCTTTGAATTAAACCATTCTTTACTCTTTGATAATTATTATTAATTTTCCTTAAGACACTTTTTGTTGCCTCATAAGCAAGGTCAACTTGAACTGTTTTGTTGGACTCAGTATCTCAGTACAACGTTAACTCTGCTCGTGCTGTTCTTACAAACTGTGTGTGCTGTCACCTCTGCCAACAACTCTGGGAAGTGTTTAGCAGAATTCTCAGTAAGTGAAAAAACTCCAGCTTTTCTTTTGGTCGTTTCAAATACACAGCAAAGTGTGCTTTAAATTTGCACACAAAGTCACACCAGCTTGTGAATCTGTATTTGTCCATGTTTACAAACCTCTTGCACTGATTTCTTCCTTGGTTTGTTTGTTGTGCACTGACACATCGCATCCAACCCAAACAGCCATGATTGCTTTTAAACTGAGGCAAGAAAGCTAAAACCTACACTGGGAACAGATTAACGAAAGCAGTGTAGGATAAAATCCTGCTGCTTTCATGTACGGGGAGTGAAAAGTGCAAGACATTGAGAGGTGGCTGAAAGCAGAGGTCAAGGCACAGCTCAGGACCGTGCCTGCCACACAGCATCACAGCTGGAATCAGCCCGGCTGGGATCTCATCCTGAGAAACCAGCCTTGGAAATGCGCTAAAGGGGGAGGAGTGTTCGTCCCCTCGGGGTCTGTCAGCTCCCAAAGCGCCCTCAGAGCTGTTCGCACTGTAATGTAGCCCTCCTGCCATCCCACCATTCCATTTTAGGAATCCCTAAAGGATTCCACCCACTCACCGCTGATTTTTTTCCTAGGTTCCCCACAGAAGAGAATGAGTTTTCCCACAGGGACAGAAAGCTCTGGGGTGTTCAGGAACAGCACACCAGAAGATGACCGTGCAAAGGGAACCCCCGGCACACAGGAGTGCAGCGAGGCCACTTCATCCTGTTGGGAGAACACACAGGGCTGGTCACCTTCGGCCAGAGCACTGTCCCTGCACCCAGCCTGGCACAGCAAGCGCAGTGTGACTGACCTCGAACGGCAACAATGCCCACCTTAAACACAGCTGAGCCAGCTGGACTTCAAAGCTCAGCCTAAACATCTTCTACAGAACCTCCTGAGCACTCGGTGCAATTCCTGAGCATCTGGCACTCCACAAGTGACCCAGGATGTGCAGCCCTAAACCCCAAACTGACAGAACGGCAGCCCAGGGTGTGAGCATCAATAATGCCCTTTCATAACTCTACTGAGCATCAGAGCGCCTCTTCTCCCCAACATTAACGGGATTTTAAAGAGATTTTGAAATTAAACAAATCCGGAGATATTAAGATGAACACTTGCATCCTGGGGGAAGAAAATTGACTTAATGCCAGATGATACAAGGTGGAGCTGCTGCTGGGGCAGGCAATTACTGCTGGCTGCCCGGGGATTTTTTTTTTTCCTGTCTGCTCTGAGGAGAAACATTGAATACAATTCCTTTGACACACTTGCAAATGGTTTAAAACACTTCAGGAGTGAAAGAGCTGAGAGCTTCTGTTTGCATTCCTAAAACGCCACATTAGCACGTTTTTTTGGCCTGTTCCACTGGGGCAGGTAGGGCAGCTGGGCGGGCTGCTCAGAAGCAGTAACAAACTGTACCGACAGCTCCATTTGCTGTCCTCTCTGCAACAATGTCGCGTTGCAGTTTTCCTTGTTTCCATAAATAAAGAGATACAAAAGTAGACCACGTTCTGAGTGCCTTGGCATTTTCTCTCTGACGCGTGGATTTGCGGAGCACACGCTTTTTTATGACTACAGAAGCCTGGCAGTTTCAGCTTATTACCCCTTTCAGAAGGGGCAGATAAAAAATAATTTAAAATGCCACCAGGTAAATTTAGAAGACGATTTTTTTTCAGAGAGACAATTGTAAGTCGAGTTTCATTTGAAAAACAATGTCCTAAGCACACTAAATATCTTGGCTCTGCATGTTTAGTTGAGAGTCTGAAATGAAGTATTTGATGCTAAGTGAAAGCTGTTGCTTGGAAACAAGATAAAACAGTGAAAACACAATTGTTTGAACTAAGAAAGAACTTTACCATCAGCAAAGCCAGCACTAGTTTTAGCTGGAGCCGATTTATTAAGCAAATTCAGATTCCAGTACCAGAAAGGCCCTCCATATCTCCAAGTGTGTGGGGTCGGCCTCTCCTGTTTCTGTTTATTCTGGCCGCAGAAAGTCTCTTTCAAACAGAATCAAAAAAAGTTCACTTCCAGCCTCTGTGCAAAGAAAAAAAAAAACACAGAAGGCCACAAGATGGCACTGGTCAAACGCTCAGGATATTAAGGGAGCTTTGGTAAGTGAGCACTGGTGATGCCCAAGCCCAGTTTGTAGGGCTATGTCTGCATCCCACACGTGTGCCTGCAGGTCTGGTGAACCTTCTGTAAGTGGCTGATGCCGGAAATATCAAAAAGGTTTAGCTATGGTCAAAACTAACAGCAGAGGTAACTGAGCAGCCAATTCCTGTGATGGTGATGGCACAGGATGGGCCCTGGGCATTCCTGCCTCAGGCAGACAGTGCTGGGGCTCAGCACTCTGCAGGCAGGTTTGGTGCTGTGCCCTGGGCACAAGACAGACAGGTTTGGTGTTGTTCCCTGGCACAAAGCAGGCAGGTTTGGTGTTGTTCCCTGGCACAAAGCAGGCAGGTTTGGTGCCGTGCCCCTGGCACACATTGGAGTTTTTCTTCATGGCAGTGCCAAAGCCTGAGCGCAGGGAGATGAATTGCTAAGGGAGGACAAGCCACAGCACTTTCCCCTCACAGTCCTTGCTCCGCGCTGTAGAGAAGTATTTGTCCCCAGCTCCCCACGCTCTGCCTCTCAGGTTTTCACAAATTCAGCTCCTTGCCGCCGAAATCGATGAGTAAAACCCAACACTTCTTGAACTCGATGAACAAAATTCAGCATTCCTGAGCTTCCATCACCGCAGGGCTCTCCCAGACAAGAGCTCGGCGGCGGTGGGCGCATCCTTCCCACCGCCCGCACGGCAAATCTCGGCGGGGACCGACGCTTCGGGGGCTCCCTCCGGGATCCCCGGCCGGCCCAGCAGAGCCGGGAGCCGCCGGGACTCCCCGACCGCGGGGGCCGGCCGGACCCTCCGGGGGGATGAGGGGTTTGGGGNAGAGCCGAACTCTTCGCGGCGGCAGCGGCGCTGGGCCCGCCGACCGCGGCCTCCACGAGGGGCGAGGGCGGGAGCATCCCCGGTTGCGGAGAAGGGACAGGGACCCCAGGGTGGGCCGGGGTGTGGGTCCCCCTCGCTGGCTTTTTTTGAGGCCGGAACTCTTTTCCCCCACCCCCTTTCCCTAGGCCGCTCCCTTCGCCCGCTGAAAGTCAGCGAGTAAAACAGCGGGCGAGCGTGAGGGGCGCAGCCGCCATTAGGGTTAATCGGCCCCAGGGCCTGCCCACCCCGGCACAGGCCGCGCAGCGCCGCTCTCGGCCTCTTATACCACGCGGCCACGCCCTCCGCGTCCCAATTGGTTAGAGGGGTGCCCTCCTCCGCTACCATTGGCTGCGGCGGGGTAATGGGGCGGGGCGCGGCGCGTGGCGGGAGTTTGGAACGTGCCGCGTGCTCGCGGGAGCGCGCGTGGAAGGGAGCGCGCGTGGAGGGGAGCGCGCATAGAGGGGAGCGCGCCTGGGAGGGAGCGCGCATTCCCTGCCGCTGGTCGGGATCCGGGAGGCGCGGGCTGGGTCTGGGACCGGACCGGCGAGCCGGGCCTGGGGCTTGCAGCAGGATTCGGGGGCTGGTGCCTGGGGTTTGGGGCTGGTATCAGGATTTGGGGGCTGGTATCAGGATTTGGGGGCTGGTATCAGGATTTGGGCGCTGATGCCAGGATTTAGGGGCTGGTATCAGGGTTTGGAGACCGGTCCCTGGTGCTTGTGAGCTGGATTTAGGGCTCTGAGCCTGCGTTCAGGTCCATCCCGTCCCACATGAGCATCCCCGAATGAGGAGCCGGGCCAGTCCTCTCCCGCCATTCCCCCAAAGCGGGGCTGTGCCGACCCCACCATCCCCCTCCTCCCCTCCCGTGCTGTGTTGGACGATGGTTTTTATTCATCCCTGCCTGACCTCTCTTTGTGTAGGGCGGATGCTCCCCGCGGTGCTCCCTGGAGCGTTCACCTCGGACCCCTCTGCTGCCTCGTGTTCCTTTGAGAGGCTTTTGTGTGCTTGCTTTTCCAGCCTGAGACTTTCATGGAAAAGCAAGGAGTGTGAAATAATAATGTAGAGCTCTTGGTCCTCCCAACTTTAGCGGTACATATGCTGTGCAGGATATGGTCTGGTAAAAAGCCTCCTTAAAAAAGTGGCTTACATCTATTCAGAAAGATGTATTCACAGACTAAGAAGGAATAAATTGTGCTCTATGTTGTGATTTTTACTGGTGTGCTGCAGACACAGGCTTCTCCCTGCTTGCTCCCAGGTATCTGTGATCTTGGATTCTTTTCCAGGAAGTGTTAAGGAAAATCTGTTATAAAAATACATCTGTTTTAGAAACATTTTCTGTGCACTGTGTTAGGCTCAGCCTCCCTGTACTCTGTCACAGTAATCTGCATGGGCTGGATGCCACTGAGGGAAGCAAGGAGCCTTTTGAAATCCAAACTGAAATCCAATCCTTCTGAAGTCCAAACCGAAATCTTCCTAGGAGAAACTCTCACTTTCACCCCAACACCTGGGCTCATGTATTCAGCTTAATTTCAGGGGAGAGGCTGCCAGAAAATACAAGAAAGGACTGGAGGGGAAGTCCTTGTGCCAATACGATGATGATTCACTCATGATAGATTTGGAGCAGAACTTGCCAATCCCTGGCAACTCTGTGCCAAAATCAGGAGGGTGAAAGAGGCTTTCAGGACAATTAAACCCTTGATTCTGAGCCATAATGTCGTGGAAGGTGGAAGGTTTTTTCCACATGGCTGGGATTCTTAGTCATCCCTTCCTTAAGCCTGAGGTACACATAACATCATTTTTCTTTAATGCCTTGTACAAGGAGCTCCTGAGCTCCTGTGACTTGGGAAGTGCCACTTTCAGAATCCATGTTCCATGATCTGAGAGCTCACAGCTGTCCAGGTCAAACTGGAAAACACCAGGGGGGAAGCAGCAGCCTGCAGGGGTTGGTGTCACTGATTGTCACCGTGGTGACACCGTGGCTGGAGCCTGTCACACAGCCTGTGCTAAGACCTGCAGACAGAGTGGGAGCACAGCTGGGCTGACACACAGAGCTCTGCCATTTCTCCCCCACAGCCTCCCGTTTCCCCAGGACATGACAATCCCACACTTTTCTGGATAAGTACAGGAATCAAACAAAATGCAGTGGTATTGGACAAGCACTTTTCCACCCCAGTCTCCATGGCAACACCAGCATCTCTGGCATCTCACCAACATCTTTGGTCAAGGTATATTGGGGGTGTCCCAGGTAAAGGACATTGGGAATGTGTACACTTCAATTATGTGTTTTGTTTTGAAAAAAATGCTGGGAATGCATTTGACCTGTTCACAATCCAGGCAACTTCATCTCCTCGGGGAAGGTTATAGGACGTATCTTTCCACCAGCTGGAGTTCGACTCACGTTTCCCTCTGCAAAAAGTGGCAAAACCGCATTCCCTTCTGTAGCTTCTGCTGTTATTTCAGTTCCTGGTGCGCTAGAAAACCCAAGAGGATCAGCCACGTCCCCATTCTCCAGATCCAGCTCTGGCAGGGGGCCTGTGGAGCAGACTCTGCCGGGTATCACACGCTCCGTGCCCAGCTCCCAGCTCTCCAGTCCGCTGGTTCCTCACGGCCCTGCCCCGCCAGCGGTGCCAAACATTCCCCTTCTCCTGGAAATGTCTGGCTCCCACCGATGCTGTCACTCTTGGCGTGCGTGGGGAGCGCCTGGCACACCTGGAGAGACCCGCGCTGGGGGTGACCCGCCGGCGCTGCGGGGGGACAGGAGGCCGGGGGAGGCTGCGGCTCCCGGGGGTGTTTGCGGGGTGCGTGGGGTGCCGGTCCCGGCTGAGCGCGGGGCTGCGGGCGCGGTGCGGGGCAGGAGGGGACAGCGGGGACGGGCGGGGTATGAAAGCATTAGGGATCTAACTGAAA
>WBNO01022586.1:100556-137267 GCA_013400575.1 Peucedramus taeniatus
GCACCGAATGGGAACCGCTCCGGACCCCCGGTGCCGGTGCCCGGGAGCGGCCGCCCCGCAGACGGAGCGCTGTCCGGTCCGAGCCGCGGGCCGCTCCCCGGGGCCGGGTGTGACACGGTGTGACAGGAACCGGGCTTAGCCGGGCTAATCCCGGGGCGGCCGGGAGCACACGAGCTCTGCCCGCGCCCCCGCGCTCCGCTGGAACCGCAGCGCCCCATTCGCGGTGCCCCATTCGCAGCACCCCATTCGCGGTGCCCCATTCACAGCGCCCCATTCNTGCCCCATTCGCGGTGCCCCATTCTCGGTGCCCCATTCGCAGCGCCCCATTCGCGGTGCCCCATTCTCGGTGCCCCATTCTCGGTGCCCCATTCGCGGTGCCCCATTCTCAGTGTCCCATTCGCGGTGCCCCATTCGCGGTGCCCCATTCGCGGTGCCCCATTCGCAGTGCCCCATTCTCGGCGCCCCATTCGCAGTGCCCCATTCTCAGTGCCCCATTCGCGGTGCCTCGCTGCTGCCAGGCTGTCCCGAGTGAGCACGGGCAGCTCCGGACACTGCCTGCTCCGTGATCGCTAACTCTGTTAAGGGGTAAAATAGGTGAAATCTTGCATGTAAATTGATTTTTTTTTCTTTTGCTTTTACAGATCAGGAAGTGTCGGCAGCACGTTCTCAAAATGCAGTATTCCCATCACTGTGAGCACCTGCTGGAGAGGCTGAACAAGCAGCGAGAGGCCGGATTCCTCTGCGACTGCACCGTGGTCATCGGGGAATTCCAGTTCAAAGCACACAGGAATGTGCTTGCCTCCTTCAGCGAGTATTTCGGGGCCTTTTACAGAGACACATCTGACAACAACGTTGTCTTGGATCAGACTCAAGTGAAAGCTGATGGATTCCAAAAGCTCCTGGAATTTATTTACACAGGAAACTTAAACCTTGACAGGTAACATGCTGTTAAAGGGGAATAGGGAAATAAACTTTGTGGTAAGGCAGAACTGGATTTTTTTTGTAATAAGATCTGGAGAAAGAAATAGCAGTGGATGTGATGAATATTAACAACTTGAAGTTCATCTGTTTGTATGCTTTAAAATACCCCATGACATGTGAGTGCCAAAATAAAGGTGTGTTGTCTGATATTTCACTGATTGATAGTCCCAGTCTCCTGCTGTTTCTGTCTGCTTTGGGGGAGATTAAACATCCTGCATGATTACCAGGAGAGGGAAGGACAAATGTGTGTCTGGGGGTGAATTACAGTAGTCCTTTTTTTCAAAAACACACAGGAACTCTGAATGTGGTAGAGACTTAAGTCTGAGGGATGGATGGGGATAGGCACATTTTTAAGAGTCACATTTGTTTGAATTTGCATGATCTGTTACTTAAAATTTTATATTGCATTGCCCAGGAGTCATAGAGAAAGTGTTTCCCCTCATTACTGCATTGATTTTGTGCCTGTTGTGCTGCTTCACATACAGTGAGGATGCTTTTTTCTTTGCAGTGCCTTTTTCTCAGCAAAAGAGATTTATCTCTCATGAGGGAGGTGTGGTTACTTAGAAGTACCAAGTCCAGGATTTTTACTTCTTTCTCAATGTCTGATGTCAAATGCAGGCTTGAAAACTTCTTGCTTCTACTGAAGTGTGGAAGCTCACACTCAATAATTTAAGTACACAGATGCAGGGTGGGTTTTTTAATTAGCTACAGGCATTAACAGCAGCAGAGCTGAGGTTAGTGATTGGTGCTTTGCCAATTACATATGAGCAGAACTGTGCAGGGTTCATGCTGTCCATCTGGGACTGCAGCAGGAGAGTTTCTGGATTTTCTGAGAAGGAGGAGAAAGGTGAAACAAACATTCTTGCCCAGTGGGAACTGTTTGGCTATGGATGACACCTGTCATGTTGTGCTGTGACCCTTCAGGGGCTGGTGGAACTGCCTGCAAAGTCTGTTGTCTTCAGAGGTGGTGGGTGCATGGGTGACACCAGGAGGGTCCTTTGAACCCAGCTCTCACATAGTGCAAGATACTGAAACAGTTGTGTTCATATGGGGAGTAATTGTGGCAAGTTGTTTATTGTTAGAATGAGGTTGTTTACCATGAATCTCTCTTTAAAGTGCTGTAAATCCATAAATGCACTCATGGTACACGTTGCCACCTTTTCCAGATCATTTTTTCCTAAATCATCAAGGCATGTGTGGCAGGAACTGAAAAATAGAGTGTAGTGGTTTAAATGAGGATTTCCTTGGTGTTACTGGTTTCTGTGTGCAGCTGATACAGAATTAATACTGTTTGCAAATCACTTTATGAAACAAGATTAATACCTGCTGTGGAAGGGCTGAGGTGAATGCACTGCTAGTGAATTACTGAGACCTTGGGCAGAAGGTTTATGAAATGGTATTTTATGTATTTTATTTTCCAGTGTTTTATCCCTTATGCTGTTATTTCAGAGCTGTTTGGACTAACAAGCCCATCTCTGGCCTCGCCACCTTACAAGTTGACTTTAAACTTAAAATTCTACAAGAGACATGTAACTAAAATGAAATCCCCAGTTTGAGGGTCTGCAGACCCCACTAGACACAGATCTGCAGTTCAGGAATAATTGGCATTTTAAGAGCCTTGTGGCGCTTCAGCGCTGAGAAATTAAATGTTCCTATGTGTTCTCAAAGTTACATTTTTTGACAATATAACTCTTCTGCAGCTCTGTGTCCCTTTGTGATACAGTTGGTGCAGAACAAATGTTTACTTTGTCCAGAATGTTTCACCCAAGTCTTGTTTCCTTGCAGCTGGAATGTTAAAGAGATTCACCAAGCTGCCGACTATCTCAAAGTAGAAGAAGTGGTCACTAAATGCAAGATCAAGATGGAGGACTTTGCTTTTATTGCTAATCCCTCTTCCACAGAGACATCCAGTATCACTGGCAATGTTGAAATGAACCAGCAGACCTGCCTCCTGACTCTCCGAGATTACAACAATCGGGAGGAGAAGGAAGATGCTGCTGCTGCAGAGCTGGTTCCACCACAGGCAAAGAAAGCAGCTTTAGAAAAGAAATCTCCTCAACCCAAAAAGCGAAAGAAGAATTTCAGCCCTCCCAAAAGCACGGAGAATAAATCCCTACAATATCAGAACGAGGTGGCTGAGAACACGTCCTTTGAGATGTTTTTAGATGCAAATAAGCTGGCCACCCACATAACAGAGCAGGCTGCCCAGGGGAGCGATAACTCGGAGCTGCAGCTGGCAGCGGTGGTGGAGAGCGAAACGCTGGCGGCACAGGATATCCTGGCCCAGACCATGGCAGCCAAACAGAAACGGGGAAAGCCTCAGCAGAGCTGTGCCCTGAAGGAGCACTGCATGTCCAACATAGCCAGTGACAAGAGCACTTACCAGCTGGAGAGCTCGGGGGAGGAGCTGGACCAGAAGTTCTCCAAAGCCAAGCCGGTGTGCAACACCTGTGGGAAGGTGTTCTCCGAAGCCAGCAGCCTCCGTCGGCACATGAGGATACACAAAGGGGTGAAGCCCTACGTGTGCCAGCTCTGTGGGAAGGCCTTCACCCAGTGCAATCAGTTGAAAACACATGTAAGAACTCACACAGGTAAGCCACTGGCCGTGTCTCATGGGCTGTGGAGGCCTGGGATCACACACAGCCTGGGATTGCAGGGCTAGAAAGATTCTGACTTCTTCCTCTTGAAATTTTGTCTGCTGTTGCTGTGCATGCAGGGGTAGACCCAAATAACTGGAAATATTTCAGCATTTTTCAGCACTAAATCATAGTTTCAATAGCTAGAGCAGACTTTATTAGTCTGAACATCTTGATTTCTGGAAAGCCTTAGGAGAGCTGGCTGTCCTTAAGCTCTGTGGAGTGGCCAAAAACCACTGTCAGTAGAGCATGAAAAGCAAGCTGTACTTGATACAAGAATTTCTGTTGCTTTTTTTTAAACTTCCAAACATAATATATGTTTGAGAACAAGAGTGGGGAAAAAAAAATCAGTCTTTTAACTTGTCCCATAGGGTGTTCAAAAAAGGTAGGAGGTTGGCTGAATTACTACAACATTTGGGATTTTATTTCATAGGTGTGCAGCTGAAATGTGTGATGGTGTTACAATTTCTGCATTCAGTAACATTACCAGGAGCTTGTGTCATATCAAGCATCCAAGAGAAATCACTTAGGAGCACTTAAACATTTTAATCCAGCGTGTCTGACTTTAGTAGGTGATGAACAACTAATTGCTGGAGCCTGGGAAGATGCAGGGGAGAAGTCCTGTGCTTGTCTTTCCATATATTCTATATGTTGGAAAGCTCTGAGCAAAGGTCACAGTTTTTCCAGGAAGCTGTGAAAATGTAGGAGATGTTGAGGAACAGCTGCAGGAGAACACCTTGCTCTTCCTGTGACCTAGGGAGAGAGTTTCAAATTCTGTCAGCCCGGGTCTAAGCAAAGATTCACACACGAGGTGGAGCTTGATTGCAGGATTCAGGGACAGTGCTGGTAGGAATGCTGGCTGTACTTTGTACCTCTGAGGGTATTCTCCTGGGAACTTTTGCAAGAGTGGGGAGAGAATTGCATGGTGTTGGTTGCTCAATGGCATGCTACTTTTACTTGTGAAGTTTTTATGTACCCTGTTTACTCATGAGGTTTGATTGTGCACTGCCAGAGTGGCAGAGAAAGGCATTTTTATACTTTCTGTGACTGCAGAATTACACAAGCCCTTAGAGAAGACAATTCACCTCTAAGAGGACATAAATAGTCAGAGAAGTACCTGTACCATTCTTCAGCAGACACTAATGAGAAATTAGGGAGCACTAGAATGTATGTTGAAGACCTGTTGCTGTTGGACATGCAAGAGAAAGCAGATGATTTGTTCATTTTAAATATGCAGAATGATGAGGAGACATAACCAGCAAAGAGTCTGAAACAGAAGTGGCAGCATACTTAAAATAATGTGGAGAAGCTGGCACTATTAAAAACATTGTTACTTTTTTTTTTTTTACCCAAACATAATGTGTTAAAAAATAGTCCCATTATCCTCTGTGTTCTAACACGTTCCACTTCAGTGGACTGATTACAGGATTTTCCAAGATGTTATTTGTAAGAAGTATTAGAACAGACACCTGAGCTTTGGTCAGGTCATGGATTGCAAAGCTTTCTTATGTAAATACAGAGAACACGAGGGTGTTGTTTTTCACCAGGGGAGAAGCCATACAAGTGTGAACTGTGTGACAAAGGCTTTGCCCAGAAGTGCCAGCTGGTGTTCCACAGTCGGATGCACCATGGAGAGGAGAAGCCTTACAAATGTGATGTCTGCAACCTGCAATTTGCAACCTCGAGCAACCTGAAGATCCATGCCAGGTAGGCACAACTGAGATCCTGCAAATGCTTATCCTTGGGTTTATTTAAACAGAAATATTTACTCCAGTGTGAGTAAGAGTTACACATGAACGTGATTTCTGCTTCTTTTCTAGTGGCACTTTTCTTACAATGCCTAACAGAATAATTGTACGGGTGTTCTTGCTCATTAAGGAGGAGATTTGTGCTGGAGGAATGTACAGCCTGAGTCTGGTATCCTTCTTTTAAACTGCTTGTAGCACCAGAGAGGAGAGAGTTCTGTTCTGGGAAGTGAGAGAAGTTCTCACTGCCGTCTGCGTGGGGCTTTTGGCAATTTTGGCAGGAGCAGGAATGATATTCCCATGTTAGGAATCATCATCTTATATTTCAGTACCCTAAAGTGCAAAGCACGCTGAGTTCCCGTGGTGCCTGTCACCTGTGGTTCAGTTCAGCTGCCGTGGGAGCCACGGATGAGCTGATGGCAGCGGGGCCAGGCCGTGAGCTCCGCTCCCAGGACCTGCGCGCTCACGCCACCCTCAGTTGTCGGGAGCGGTGGCAGGAGGAGCAGGGGACAGAGCCCTCCCTGCAGCCCATCCCTCAGCACAGGTGCTGCTCACGGGCTGTGTCGTTGCAGGAAGCACAGCGGGGAGAAGCCGTACGTGTGTGACCGCTGCGGGCAGCGCTTTGCCCAGGCCAGCACGCTGACGTACCACGTGCGGCGGCACACCGGCGAGAAGCCCTACGTGTGTGACAGCTGCGGCAAAGCCTTCGCCGTGTCCAGCTCGCTCATCACCCACTCCCGCAAACACACAGGTACGGGCCACCGTGGGCTCCTGGAGAGGGCAACCACCCGGAAATCCACCTTGGCATTGTCATCCAGCTCCTTCCTCACGTTGTTTTTCCTTTGAGTCCAGTTTTGGGAGCACTTTGTCCCATTGGATTTTATCTCTGTTTCGTTTTGATTTGTTCTTGATGTGTACTCTGGTTCATGTATTGAAATAACAACGTGCTTGTGTTTCCTTTAGGAGAGAAGCCATATATCTGTGGCATTTGTGAAAAGAGTTTTATTTCCTCTGGAGAGCTCAATAAACATTTTCGGTCCCATACAGGTCAGTTTCAGACAAGCTGCTTCCTGCACCATAAATTATAATCTACTTTTACTCTTTTGTCTTTAAAATACACTGTATTGGTCTGTACTTGAAAGTAGAACAGTTTCTTAATTTATGTATCTCTGGGTTAACATAATGTAAAGAAAATATTCATTAATTTTTTTAATGGTCTTCAGAGTAGTATCTGTGCATCAGCGTAGGTGTTGATGTATGGTCGAGGCTTTACTTAAAATGTTTGTGTCCTCTTGCTTTGTTTTAAAGTATTACTCTGGAAATAATTTTATTCTAACAGAGACATAGACAAAATAAGAGTTACAAAGTTGTATTTCAAAACAGAACATTGAAATCTCTTATCCTATGTCTCTAACTGTATTTTTTTTCAACATGAAAATTGTTCTCACTGCCAAACCAATTTTTTCAGGTGAAAGACCATTTATCTGTGAAATGTGTGGAAATTCCTACACAGATATAAAAAATCTTAAGAAGCACAAAACAAAAGTTCACACAGGTGAGTTCCTTGTGCAAAGAAAGGTTAGGAAATTACATCAGCTGTTTTACCTTCCATGCTGAATAACTATTTTTGCTCATCCATGCCTAACATTAGAAAACAAAGGAATTTTGGACAGTAGTTGTTTTTAGGGCCAAAAGCATCTGTATCCAGCCTTGTTCAACACTGGCTCGATTTCCTTGTCGTCTGTCCGTCCTTGTGTATTGGCCATAAATGCCTTGCCTGTGTCATATGGAAAAGGGAATAAATGGTGTCTGTGTACATCTGGACTGGGAGGGAGAGGCTGAGAAAATGATCCATGTGCAGAGACAATGTGGAATTTAGGAAAGCACCCGTGCAGCAGGGAGCCAGTGCTGAGGGCAGGTCAGCACTGAGTGTGGAGAGGGCCCAGCAGAGCTGGGGGGATGATCTGGGAGAGCTGCCAAGGCAAGCCAGCTCTCGTGGAGAGGCAGCAGGCAGCCAGGAGTGCCTCAGCACTGGAATAACAGACTTTGGAGCATGCTTTGGTAGAGGAAGAGTCAGATACCCGATGTGGCTTTGTCACAGAGCCATCCAGGAGCAGTGGCTGTCTGCATTCCAGCAGGAAGGCAGCAAGGAACCCACTAACATGGTTTCAATTAAGAATAGAAAGTAATTTTTCAAGTGACTAGATAAAATCTGTAATGTGTCCATCTGGAATGGAGTTAAGAAATGTTGTCTTCCAAAGCTTACAGACAAATGATACTTTGTGACTGCTGTTTCAGTTAAATGGGGCTGCTTGGGTGTGGCTCTGGTGCTGAGACTTTCTGGGGTGGAAAATCTCAAGGAAACTTCCATGATTACATTTTTTCCAAAGATACTTTAAACAAAGTATCTTGTTTTGTGATGTTAAGGGTTTGTTATCATCTGTATCATGCCAAGTAGAGATCAGGTTGGAAGGCGTCATCCTTCCAGTTGTCACACTACAAGCAGCAGCAGATGTGATTCCCAGTGTTTACACTGTACTTACAGCTGGCCTGGCTTTGCAGCACATGGAAGCACCAATATCCCAGCTGCCCAGGCAGCCTGTGACACACCAGGTGTTGGCTCTGACAGTCATTGGAAAGGGAATTCACAGAATCTGTACAGGAGCTTTTGAACAATTCTTTCTGGGTTTTTTTGTTGTTGTTTCCACAGGACCTGAAACTTCCCCTGATTCTACTGCACTTGATAATTCTTTCAATGAACAAGAATCCATTCAGAGTCAGAAAAGTCCTTTATCGGAGTCCATAGATGTGAAACCCTCTGAGATGTCTTTAGCACTTCCTCTCCCCATTGGGACTGAAGACCATCAGATGCTGCTCCCCGTGACAGGGAGCCAGTCCCCTTCATCAGAAACATTACTGAGATCTGCTGTGACGGGATATTCAGAACCTCAGTTTATTTTCCTGCAGCAGTTGTACTGACAGAGCAGTGCAGAGCCATCCAGGTAGTTTGGTAGTGAACTTGGAAATGTTTGGTAAGATGAACACAGTCAAAGGACCAGCTCTCTGAATTGGACATGTTCTTTGTTTTCCTCTGTGTAAAGACACCTGTAAGGCATTTCCATTGTGCAGTGCTGGATTGTGCTAATCTACAATCAAATTTGTGTTTGTGATTAACACTGATTTCCAGGAGATGATTCCGGCAACACACCTGCCTTAAGAATTCTGTTAATGTACTTTGGAGTTCTCTTCCCATGTTCCTGCTGATTTGATGTGTCACAATGTCATTTGAGAACAGATATTTTAAGCCACAGTTGATAGTTTAGGAAGATTAAGAGGCATAGGGAAAAATCATAGTTTGGAGGTATTAGCAAACCTGCACTCCAAGGTAGAATGGTCCATGATGAAGGCAGGTCAGTGCTCTGCTGAGGTGCTTGCATAGATTTGCTGCTGGCTGCCAGAAGTGCCATCTTCAGGTGGAGCCTGACCAGAGGGAAGGGTTTGGGTGTATTTTCCTGACAAGAAAAGTAAAGGAGGGTTAATTTTTGTCTGAAGTGTGGCAAGTGGGAGGGTACTAATGGCATGGATACTCCTGGGTCTTCTTTCCAACAAACTGCCTTTGTTTGTTTGAAGTGAATCCAGCATTGTTGTATCTTGTCCCAGATTTATTTTTCACGTCCTTAAAACACCGTGGGTTTGGCACAAATAGCAACAAAAGGAGAACTGGGACATGCATGTTGTAGATGAGGCAAAAAGATGCAGTGAGTTAATTAGTGAGGCATGAATCAGAGCTTGATAATCCTTTTTTTTTTTTTTTGCTGTAGTGCTGCTTCTTGTGCTAGACAGGAGGTACAAAAGAGGAGATAAATCCCGCTCTTCACTGTGAAAATAATAAGTGAACACTACATGAGGAGGCATTAAAGAATAATACAACAGAGCAGATTGATATTCTTCCAGGCAAGGTTTTGTTAGAGTTTGACTGATTTGTTTTAATTAAAGTTTTTTATATTGCTTTACCTCTCATGTCACTTGTCCACAGTAACTGCACAAAACTGGTACCTAGCAAGGCCCAGGTAAAGACAGGCTTTGTTACTAGCAACAGACATATTTAAAGAGAAACATTTTAATATCTTGGTAGGGTCATAAAAGACTAGCTGACAATAGAAGTACTTTTCTACTCCATTTTGCCGGTTTGTGCCATTAACAATTGTAAGCGTTATTTATGTAATCATCAAACAGTAATGAAACAGTCATGATACTGTACCAACAATGCATTTAAAGCTGTCCTTTGTTGGTTATTTACTTGGTGCTAGCATTAATCTCCACCGATGCCTTGTGTCCAGACGCTGATAAATAGAAGAGCGTAGAAGATACCTCTCAACTGATTCCATTCTACATGGAGTAATAATTAATCTGCACCTTAATTAAACAAACTTGTGAAAAATTTCTTGAAGGATTTCATTTAAAGAGTCTGAAAATGGTCCCTTGACTCCTGAGTGTGACTTCAATTTTTTTTTCTCTTCCTCCATGTTTGTATTTGTAAAGTAATGGACCTTTTGCTGCTTTGTATTGATCATTTTAGTATGGGACATGTCTATTGCCTGCTGCTTGGTCACATTTTATGCTTTAATATATGGTAAATTTGCTGATGAAGCCTACCATGGCCAGCAGGAGTACAGCCATGTTCAACAGGAACATCCCTAATGCAGGAATCTCTCACACTGTCCCCATTGGAGATAGTTATTGCAGGGCCTTTAATTTCCCTGTTTGTCTGTCCCACAACGCTTGTGAACAGCTGATGTTCATAATGCTGGCAAAAGACAAAGGATAAAGTTCTCTGGTATTTTATTTTTGGCATTTCCCTTTGTCTCCCCTCTTGTCTCTTTCAGCTTCTGTTGTTGGTGTAGCCCCTGAGGGATTCCTCAGCTTTTTAAGACTGAAGAACCACAAAATAGGGATCTTGACTGTGTGTAGCTTGTACTAAGCTTCCTCTTTGCTGTCTCTCTCTGAAAGTAGAGCAGAAATCTTGGGATAGACATAGGTTTAGTCATGAATACTGAGAAAGAAAACGCTGTACAACTGATAACTTGCATATTTAACCAGCTTTGGAAGACAAACTAATGATATGCTGCTGGTACCTGAGGAAAAGCAGCTCAGGATAAACATATCCTGGATAAATGACAGAGAGAGAGAATAGCTCTGGAGAGAAACCTAAACAATAACTACATTCCTACATAGAAAATGCATTCCATAACAGTGTTTGTTTGGACTGGTTTTATATTTCTAAAATTATAGCTTATTACTGTATTCTTAGATTTCAGACTTTTTTAAAAAATACAGTGCTTAGATTTATACAGGATTTGTTTAGATACTTATAACAGTAACAGTTGCTTTATTAGTCATTTAGTTTTCTTTATAGACAAGAAGATATTCATTATTTTTTACAAGACAACAATTTTAACCTTTCTTAATAGAATACCCAGGCTTGTAGTTTTGTCTTGGAGCAATAATTTAGTGACCTGCACTCTTGAGTCCCCATCTGAGAGTCTTGATTTTTATCCTCATCTTTCATGAAGATATCTCAGCTGCTGAGGTATGATCTCTACCAACTGTATTCATTTACTAGAATATAGATTTTAAATAAATAAATATATAAATATATATATATATTTGTAGGTGTGTTCAGGCTGTAGGTCTGAACCTACACCTTGTACCTTTTGCCAATAGATGCATGGAAATCAACTGCACATCTAAGTCCTAGGCTTAAAGATTCTGGGTTCCTTTTGAAGTACAAGGCTTATAACAGTATTGGTAATTTCTGTAAGGGATTAATATGGGAGAGCATGGAATCTTTTTAGGCATGTGTCCTTGCAAAAGAAAAGGAATTTCAATAATTCTGTGAAGAGTAATACAAAGAATATGACATGTTTTGTCACACTGCTGTTTCAGGTAATTTTGCACTGAAGTTGGTGCAAGTTTTGCCTGAATAGCTTATCTGCATCTCTAAATCTCTGAATTGACTGTTTGGAAGTACTTAGGTGAGAATAGCTCCTTGTATCAATTTACTTCTAAATTAGTGCCTCTAAGTGGGCACAAAGCATGACAACCTTTCTGAAATCATGTGCTACAAAACAATTTTCAAGTACAGACAAGTCCCACATGAAGGATTTCAGGGCTGTGATCCCAGAGAGGCTCAATAAGCCTTGCAGAACTAAGTTCAGATAAGGACTAATAACTGATTTTTTTTGTTAAATTATTTTTAAAGTATCTGCCATGTATATACAATTTTTCCTCTGTTATTTGTATATACCTCAACTCTCAATTTTATAACCCCCCGGGAAGGGAGGGAGTTGTACATATTTAGCCTGAAGTGTTTTATGTTAGACTTTAATAAACTTGTTTTATAATTTTCCCTCACCTTGTGTCTCCTGTTTATAACTGCAAGGGGTAGCAACAAAAGCAGGAGGGAACCAGTCAGACACAAACCCTGTCACCACCCTGGCATGAAGACCATGGGGGCCCCTGGAGCACACAGTAGGATTTGGGGAACCTCTGCTGCACCCCTGCCCTGCTGGATCAGTCACTTGCCTTCATTTGCCTCCCCTCTAAAACTGGGGGGAAAATGCTGCCTTTCAGCAATGTACAGTGAGGTCTAAAAGCTGAAAAAATGGTTTTCAGAGCAGGATTATACTTGCTTTAGTTTCTGAATAACTCAGAAGAACATGGCAAAAAAAATCTAGCCCATGTAAATTCTATCATTCCAAAGAACACAAGATACATCTTCTAAGAATTTCAAGGTCAGAGGAAGGAAGAAATAAAAGTCTCTGGCACAGGCCTTTTAAAGCAATACAGGTTTTGCAGAAATAATTGTTTTAGGTTGCAGGAAGTTGTTTATACAGAATTTGGTAGGAATTACTCTGCAGCCCTTTCTTGCAAAGGAATATCAAAGAAAACTCTTAACACATGAGCTGTTTTTATGGATGTTGTCAGTAATGAAGAGGGCTTTATGGGCTGAACAAGCTGCTGTTAAACAAGGGTTCAGATAGAGTGCAAATACTTCAAATACACACACCAGCACTTTTAGATGCCATTTTACCTGATACATTTTGACTGTGATATTGTTGTCATCACATCAGTAAAACCAAAATACTGCTGTTGGTAGAGTTGGGTGCCTGTTACCACCTCAGATTAACAAATGTCAATCATATAAGTAAATTAAAACTTAATTTGAGCAGTGAAATTAGACTGAACTTCATATACCTGACAAGGGAAAGAAAGATACATGGAAAAAAATACCTGAGTCTTGCAGTGGTGTTTCTAGCAAGAAATTCTGTCACCAGTGTGTCAGTACTGACACTAGCAGAGTGGCACCTGCAGTGATCCAGAGCAGCAGCACTCAGAAAAGTACCAACACAGGCTAATTAATGTAATTTTTTCAAAATTTAGGAATGCTCATAGCAGATTCTTCTCAAACCACCATGTTTGGCATATCCCCAGCTTTAGTTCTCATTGCTGCATCCTTCCTGCTGAACAAGTGTTAAAATACAAGCTCCTCTCTAGAGCTGGGTGTTCACAGGGTGATGTATGGACTTTGTGCCCAACACGGTGACTGCAGGCTGGGAGGGCCCTGTGCAGGTGTGCAGAACAAACATTCCTGCTCTGGGCTTATCCCTGAGGATACCAGGGGCTCTTGGGGCAAGAGCCTGAGTAATCTGTGTTTGGGGTGGGGGCAATGAAAAAAAAGCTGACAAACCAACCAAACAACAACAAGCCTCCACCTACACCAGCTCTCACAACTGCCCTGGTCATTTCAGCTGGGGAAGAGGTGTCCAAATATCTTCCTGTTCCTGCAGTACTACAGTGATAATACAGAGTCAGTTACACTGCAGCTTCCCAGCTATTTTTACTGAAATTACTTTCTTACATTTTTCCCCTCATGCTTTGCTTTTGTACATCCAGTCTCAGATCATTCTGGTACTTTATGCTTATATTTAACAGGCACATTTAGAGGGGCAGAGGATTGCATTAATGAAAGGCTTGGGGCAAACCTCTGTTGTCCTGTTTGTTGACTTTTTCTGCTTAGGAACATAAACTAAGTCACTCCTGCACTTACACAAAGTCTGTCCAAACCATTACACAATGTTTACCATTGCATGCATATGTTGTCTTACTCTTGTAGGAATTACCACAGGGCTACAACGATACAAATGTTTTTAGGCAGTTTTCATGAGATGAGAAGAAATGATGGCATCAGATTTGGTGGTGGTTTCTATTTGTAGTATAAGAAACAAGTATGTGCTACAATTTAATCAAAATTCCTTGTATATCCCAGCAAATTGGGTTCACCAGCTTTAAATCCTAGCATGGCTGTTGCTTAACGCTTAAGTTCACTTACCTTGGTTTAAAAAAAGTCACTACTGGATGAAGATCAAAAGGATGCAATTGCTAAGGAAAAGGAAAGAGTTCATGGAGATTAGTGCCAACAGATGGATTTACCCAAAGCTCTCGACTTCAGCAGCAATCTGACTGCAGGATACCTGATCTGCTGCCAAGCAGCAGTCCTGGGTATTGCTTTTGTCACTATGCCCTGCCTGGATACAAACCTTTTCATTGTTACAGACCTTTAATAAACGAAGCACTATTTAGCAACAAATTTGGAGGTCATTTGTTTGATATTTTCTCTCTGTTGCCATTTCAAGCAGGTGTAGATTCCTCCTAGACTCAAACCCCAAAGAAACAACATGCAGCAAGCGTGATAGTGACATAACCTATTTTACTAGAAACCAGATAGGGAAAGCTCAGGCTCCGGGAGTGCCCGGGGGTGCTGCCTCTCACAAGTACTCCGAGACAGCGACGATTTCCAGGCTGGCGTTGGCGGCGCCGGGGGCCACGGCAGCGGAGCGCGGGATCCAGTAGCGGTGCTTGGCCAGCCCGTGGGACTGCTCTGCCAGGAGAACCGCCCCATCCACCTCGTAGGGAGCCACGTCTGTGCAGTCCAGCTGCAGGCGGTCCACCGCGATCAGCTCCGAGAATGCCTGGAATGAGGAAAACCAGAGATTTAACACCTGGTAGTTCCTTTGGATTGCGGTGAAGGCTCTGCAAGACAGCACATGGCACTTAGTCCTTTCAGAGTGCTGATCTCCAGAGCGTCTCATTCCAGCACCACCATATTATAACCACATTAAAAAGCCCAAATCAATCAGGTGTCTTGTTCACTAATTGCTGTAGGCTTCCCAACAATAGAAAGACAAATTAGAACAAACAAACCCCAGCCTTCTCTGATGAGTTCAGAACCACACTTACTGCACAGGTGCTTCTATCAAGTTTGTTCCCCCAGATGTAAATATGGGAAAGTGTTATGTTGGAATGCATTGACTGTGCCAGAGCTACGAGTCCTTTGCCAGTTATATTGTTGCTTACAACGGACAACCTAGAAAACAGAGAAAATGTGTAACAAACCACAGAACTCCCATCTCTTAGTTAAAAATAACGTAACTATGATTTAACTATGATTTTTAACTATAAGATTTAACTATGATTTATCTTATTTTTATATATAATACATATATAGACGTTGTTTATTTGTAATATAATTATTTATTTGTATCAAAGAGAGTCCTACTCTAATATCCTTTTCAGGATGCCAAAGGCAGTTGCCCTCTGGACTTATTCTATTTCTCAAAGCACTTTCCTGACTTTTTTTTCTCCTGTCTTTCCTGACAGCCAGGTTGTTCACTACCGAGTTCTTCAGTGTCAGTGACTTTGCTGCGTGGTGGCCAGGTCTCATCTCTAGTCTGCTTTGAAGCCCAAGCCTTGGCATTTATCCAGGCTAAGCTTTGATCTTTGTGGAGTGGCAGTTATTTTTATATTAGTGAACCTGCAAGGCTTTCAGAGGCACCTCGCAGCCGCCACCTCCTCAGTCTGCTACTTAAAACTTATGGCTTCAGGTAACACCTTTGATCAGCTTTTACGGTCCTGCCGGCGGGGGTTTAACGCGGCTGCAAAAGACACCCTGATGGAGAGATTACAGCTCTTCTGGGTTCACCCGGAAGCGAACTTAAACAGAGGATTTTCTTAAGTGTTGAAGATCAGAACCAACAAATATAGTGCCTTATCCCAGCATGGAATCTGATTATCTCAAAATTCTGAAGGCCTACAGCTCTTGTTTTCGTTTGTGCACCACGGGGACCTGTGCTTCAAAGATGCAGAAAGAATGAACAGATCAATCACCTCACCCCTCAGCCTCTCAGAGTGACTGTGAGAGCTCTGAGCAGACCTGGGGCTCACCCCAGGGTGTCTCACAGGTCCTGGAGCATCTCACACAGCAGCAGACACCGATGCTTAGTAAAGAAATCCCTCCCAATCTCTCATGTTTTTTCCCCAAGAAAGAAAAACTGTCCAAAACATTTGCAACTTCCCAACTTTCCTGTTTTGGTCAACATGAAGACACAGAGCTGTGATGCATTTCAGCCCCTGGAAAGTGCAGGTTTCTTACCTGCAGTCTGTGGAGAAGCTGTGCAAATACTTACGCCTTCAGAGTCCTGTTCCGCGTTGCCAAGGCCTCACTCAGGTAAATGGCTCCAACATCTTCTATTCTGTTTGCACTGAGATCCAGGATCTCCAGGGTTTGGTTCCTCCTTAGTAGGTCTCCCAAAAATTTCACACCATCACAGATTATGTTATTACTGAAAGAGAGATGCACTTTTTAAGTTGCTAAGAAAATGAGTTTCTAATGTGCCACATTTAATCACTCTCACCAGCTAAGGTCAAGGTATCTCAGGCTGGAGTTTTCATACAGGGCGTTACACAGTCGCTCTACACCGAAGTTTTTCATTTCATGCTTGCCCAAATGTAGTTCCACAAGAGAAGAATTGCTCCTCAACATCCGAGCTATATGAACTGTGGTCTCTTCCTGGAAACATACACTCAATTTTATTAATCTGGGCTTTAGGATAAGATACAGTTGTGCCTCAGTAAAAGGGAGATACGCAACTAACTGCAAGTTCTGGTCATCAGTAGTGTTCTATTTTGTATATTGTGTAAAAATAACCACAAACCAACATGTTATGATAAAGCTAAAAATGAAAAAAAAAATACTATAGGGATATTTGCAGTTTTACAGTACTGTCTACATCCCTGCATATATCAGTGAAGCATTATCATTTAATTATGTCTAATCAGTTTCGTCCCCTGCTATAGGTCTTAAAATCAGAATGTTTGAGTCAGTCTTTGCTAACATTTGAAAGTATTTTGAAATTATGCTAATTATGTCATACAAGAATGAATTGGTCCAAGTTTTTACTTGATTTTCCAACCTTAAAGGTTCTGTTAATTGTATGCAAAAGAAACAGGACTTCTATGGGAAAAAATATGTCCTGCCACTCTAAGGCAAAGGAAGTTTGTTCAAAGTTGTCCTGTTTAGTTAATAACTGAGTGAATACTGTGAGTCAAAAATAAAGGGAAAACACAGAAGCCTCAAAAAATGATAGTGCTGAAGGTAGAAATAATGACAAATAGAGTCTCTGACAGGTCCAGACCAGGTCCTTACTGTTAGCAATAGCAGTAGTTTGTATTGACTTCCAGAGCTAGGGTTAGGCAGATCAAGCCCAGCCTTCTTTACTCTTTAGTTGTAAAGAAACAACTAAAATCTGTTCAAACTGTTAAATTTACCTTTGGGAATTGAGGGGGATCTGGTTTTCATGACAGTTTAATTTCATTATCCTGGCATCACAAAACCACTGATCCTGTCCCAAACACCTGAGAACTGCTGCCAGGCAGGTGATTCCACCTCTACCCAGCTCTGCAGCAGCACCAGCCATGCACAGAGTGAGACAGCAAAACCACTCAGCCCAGAGATTGTGGGAATAGCTGCAGTGTCTTTCTTCCTTAGGCTCAGGTAAACAGCATCCTTTGTGCTCCCCTTGTTTCCTGCTACACAGCATGGCTCCCTCAGTTTGCTGAACAGTGCAGGAAACTCCATGTTCTAACAGCAGAAGGAATACTTGCTTCTCCAACACCAACCCCTCTCCATTAGCCCATTATTTAACAAATACGACAAAGAAACAAAGAAATCTTTAAAACTTTAACCTTCTAGTTAAACAGGGGCAGTTGGTGACTGCACAAAACTTGTCGAGAAAAAATAAAAGAGAAAAATAATATCCCTGCAACCATTTTCTCCAGTTTGTAAGGAATTCCAGAGAGCTGTGTATTTCAGATGTCCATAAATACATCAGTACTGACTTGACTTGTACCTCTCTCTCTGAGCTGATTCCACAGTCACTCACATACCTGTTGGCTGGAAAGCAAAGGACGATTTAGGTTTATGGCTTTGAGTGATTTGTTCTGAGTCAGGGCTATGGCTGTTGCTGTCAGACACTGCAGGCCCTGGAAATGAAAATAAACTCTTTAGAGAAACCTGTTCAGTGTATAGATCAAGCTACCAAATTACCATTACTATTATTTCTGCCTTCATCTACTCTGGAGGGATGGGACTACAGTAGGCAACTGCTTACAGACACACAACAGATTTTCTGATAATACCAATGCCAACTGCCTAAGGAATAGCAGAGTGAAATTAGACTAAGTAGTACAAACGACTTGGCAACCCAGAAAATAAAAAGCAAGAATAATGGATCTGAAAAATACTTGTCCATTCAATTGATCCTATATTTTGTTTTCCCTGATTTGTGAGGCAAAATCAGCTCATGTGTGTTCCCCTAATATTTATCCACCAGGTAAATTCATATTTAGTATGAATCGGGCAAATTTAGATTTTTTTTTAATATCCTTCTAATTTGCCCTCTATTGTATATTTATGCTACTTTTCAAGTAGGCTGGTCTGTACCCAAAACCATCTTGTTTTAAACCAACTCTATCAACTCCCCACCAAGCTTTTGAATAAATCCTACATTGCCTACACTTCCCTTGTTCGTGTATTCATAACACCTTCACACTTTCTAAGGAGTATTTCCCCTTCTGGCTCAGAAGCAAATTCTGAATTTCTAGGAGACAAATGTAGGCTTTTAAAAGCAATCCACAGCCTCCTGAGTCTCCCTGTGCACTGTGTAAGAAGTCTCAGTGCCCAGCTCTAGGAGGAACCACATTGTCCAAGGGTAAATTTGGTGCTTTTCTACTCAGTTCAGCACTGCTGTGCTTATGTCCTTTATGGGTCAAGCTCTGAGAGAAGCAGCAGAGCTATGGGATGAGTGACTTTCAGGGGTTGCAGCACTGCTCACTTTAGAAGGAAAAGATTCTCCAGGGAATGAGAAGTCCATTCCTCAACATGAATTATATAGGACTTAGCTTAACAGAAAGGAACAGCAGGAAAAAAACTCAGAAAATGTGCAAGCCAAGCACTTGAATTCCTAGAGACATGGTGGCTCAAAAATATCCCCAGTTCTGACTTCACAGGTGCTTTATGCAATGTGTCTTTCCAAGCACACATTGCAATATTATATATTGTGTTACCTCTGGCTGTCACAAAATCAATGACAACAGATGGCATTTCCCCCTAATTAAGAACTGCTGGACCCTTGTAATACCCTTGAAAGACTTATGTCTTGTTGCTGATAATTTTACTGGGTTACTCACCACATCACAGTCTCCAAGATCTAACTTCTCTAAGGTTGAATTAATTTTTAGCATTGAAGCAAAGAACATCCCACCTTGGTTTCCTATTTTGTTTCCAGTCATTCTCAGGTGCACAAGACTTTGATTGCTCTAGACAAAATTTTAAAATATATATTTATTCTTATAAGATGGCCTGGAAAAGAACGTTGGTTTTTTTCATGTGAATTCTGCTGGTTATCACACAGAGACAAAATGACCTTCCAGAAGAATTGTGTCTAAGTGATAACACTGGCTCAGCTCTTGGCTCAGGCTCCCCTCAGTGGCACCAAATATGAGAGTCTGCAAGCAAAACTCCTCTTTTTGAAAACTTTTGTTTCTCCCGAGTCCATGAATTTCATCACATTCATGAAAACAATCCAGGCAAATATTTCTGTCTAAATGGGCATCTGAGATGCAAATTGCCTTAATACTAATTTAAATCTGGTAAGCCTTGTATGAGCCCAGCATTGTACATCTACTGCACAGCCTTAGTGTTTTGGAAGCCTGTCAAATTTAGTTGAAATCAGTTCAGGGTTCAAAGACTGTGAAGGAGGAAGAAAGAGCTCATGTGAGGCTCCTTTCACAAACACAACAAATCTTACACACAAGACTCATTTCCTTGGGAAACCACATTAAAAATAACAAACTTGGGTTTGTGGTGCTGCTATAAGGCAAAGGTTTGAAAACATGTCTCAGACATACTGAATCAAGACAAATATTGATGTCAAAGTACAGGCAAATTTAATTTAATTTTTTTGGGGGAAAAGGAAAAAAAAGATGGCATTATATATCCTGTAGCATAGCATTTTTCACACAGAAAAACCCAGCTGCAATAGTTGTGCTTTTTATAGACAATTACATCTTTTTATAGATAATGAAGTGTTAATGGCAGCACAGTGCAACTTTCTCTTGTGTGAAATCTGATTTCTGAAGTGTGCCTTGGGAAACCAGGCAATCCCTGTGACACAGCAACATGCTGAATGGAGCAAGGACAGAGGCTCCTTTCAGCCAGCTCTGATGTTGGCAGCACAGCCAGTACTGGTCATCAAAAGCAAAAAGATCAAAGGAGATGCCATTGCCTACATCTCCCAGGCAAATACTCACATGGAGTGCTCCTGCTATCAGCTCTGCCCCACTTGTGCCAATGTCATTGAACATCAGGTTCAGATACTGCAGAGTGGAGTTTTCCTTGGGAGCAAACAAAGCAGGAAGCAATGAGAGTTTTTTTCCAAAACACAGCTGTATTTTCCAAAAAGGAGATACACATACAAAACTCTGCCCTTTGCAGCATTTCAGGCAGTTAATGAGTTGGAGAAGTAGTTCAAGAATGTCAAATTATGTCAGGTGATGAGGGCAAGGCATAAAAACTGTCATGGGGAGGGCCCTCATGGGGCCTGAGGAACCACCCAAGAACCCCTGTGCATAAGGCAGGTGGTCAAGCTCAGATGCACAAATTCAGGCATTTTGTGAATCTAACACTGCCCCTCACATTCTAGGAACTCAGGCACAGGGTAACAACTCAGTATTTTCCACCTGTATCCCAGTGCTTACAATGACAAAAAGGCTGCATTAAAATTCCCTATGTTTAGGCCATAAAAAGGCTAACAGAGATTATAAAACGGCTGGAACAAAGGCCCTGGCACACTTGACACAACCATTATCCCCTTTGTTGAATTGAACTGTGAGCCTAAAAGTCTCATAGTTTATTCCATCATTCTTTTCTCAGGACACTGCAGCCAAATATCCAAAGGCCTTCTATCAGAAATTAAAAATCTCCACAGAGAATACAATCTGATGTTCTAGTAGGATGGATTGGAATGTGATAGTCAAAGTTATTAGAATTTTGCCAAAGCAGCTCATTCTTGTCCCAAATATAAATATTACTATAGACAAATAAATTACAAGTTGCTGAAAGATAAACATCTCTTGGCACCTGGAGGAATGTTGCCATGGTCTTTGCTCCAGCATCAGTCAATAAATTATAGGCAAGATCCAAACCTGAAAAAGATGAAGAATAAGGAATGTGACAGATGCATATCTACATTGAACTGTTCTCTGAACAAAAAGAAACAAAGATAACTGAGGCTGAAATAAAGACTGATCATGTTTTCTTGTATTAGCACAGCAATGTCAAGCACACAGAGAAAAATCTTACCTGTGACAAAGGCAGCTTGGCCTAAGACAGAGACAAGAACTCCAAGATCATCATCTGTAACTCTCGGCACAGGCACCAGGTGATTATTTCCAGCTAATTTTAAAGTGATTCCTTTTGTACCTCTGTAGTAACATAAAAATGTAAGCACATGGGGAGAAGTAAAATGATACAGAGAAATGAATCCTCTCTCCAGACCAGAGGTGTGCCTGTGCCTGCCCTCACTGGAGCTCTTGCACAGGGTTATCTGCTGCCACTGCTTTGGTAACAGCACCACAGGTGATGTGATCCAAGCAGTGCCTCAGCACTGCCCTTTCTGAAGGCACTGCTCAGCTGCAAGGCCATGCTTGCACTGAAAGCAGGAGTAACCAAGATGAGGGGAAGGCAGATGGAAATAAAGATTATCTCAGAGGTTACCTCATCATCTTTTTCCTTGGTCTCTTTTCCTTTATTTACTTTATCCTGCTCTCAGGATCAAAATCTGACACAAACCATTTCATTTTCTCTGTTTTTCCCCCCAAAGGACAATTAACTTTGATCCCAGCATCATCCATGAGAAGAAGCAGTACCCAGACCCTTAATAAGAAAGAATTTGGGTGGTTAATAACTTGGCAGGATTCAGAGACAGCTCAGGGAAGCATGACCAGCTGGAAGGTAACTGGATGCAGCTGAGGCTTTTTAAACAGGAGTGAGACACAAAGAAGGGGGTTAGGATGACTAAACACTGGGTTTGGCTTCTTTAGGGGACAGAAAGGCACCGTCCTGTACATTTTTCACTTTTTTTGATTTCACTGCTTGTAAAGCTGCCCAGAAAGGATATATAGCTACAAACTTCTGCCAAGATGGTGTCAAGATGAGTCAAACCAGAACTTCAGCAGTAAATGTTAAATTTGATTTGTGTTTAAGCCTGAAACTGCATGAACTTTCTCATTTTTCAATTCCTCATCCTGCTACCCCGTTTAAGGCTTTCAGAAGCATCTGAAACACCCCGTTTGTTATTTTCTTACATTTCATCATTTTTATCAGCTTCTTGAAGCACACGAGCAATGAAGGGGTTTTCAGGCTGGCTCAAATTTTGACAGGCCTGCACATAATGCAGGTGAAGATCTGGAAGAACCGACATGACCTGCTGGAAAACAAAACCAAATGTTATTGTATCGTGCTGGCAGCCTAGCAACCAGGAGGGATCTGCATAGCAATAAAAATGGGCTCCGTCTGGAAAGGGTTACAACTCGTGGTTTGGAGTAACAGATACAAGAAAAGCATGAGAAAAACGGTGGGTGTGTTTTTGATGTGCTCTAGTTAGTTAGAGCACCGTGCTAATAATACCAAGGCAGGCCATTCACTTCAGAGTTAAACTTGATTATTCTTCTTCCAGCTCAACATATTCTGTAATAAACTCAGAGATAAAAGTATCTGAGCTAACAGAGAAGTGATCCCTGTGGCAGCTGAGCCCCGCAGGCCTTACCTGAGCAATGGCCACCTCTCCCCTGTCCCCAGCTCGGCCCGCGGTGAGTTCGGTAACCGGGCTGCTCCGAGCTGAGCTCGGTAACGGAGCCCGTTCCCAGGGAGGGTGTCCCGGAGCCCGTTCCCAGGGAGGGTATCCCGGAGCCCGTTCCCGGGAGGGTATCCCGGAGCCCCTTCCCGGGGGGGTGTCCCGGAGCCCCTTCCCGGGGGGGGTGTCCCGGAGCCCCTTCCCAGGGAGGGTGTCCCGGAGCCCGTTCCCGGGGGGTGTCCCGGAGCCCCTTCCCGGGGGGGTGTCCCGGAGCCCGTTCCCGGGGGGGTGTCCCGGAGCCCGTTCCCGGGGGGGGTCCCGGAGCCCCTTCCCGGGGGGGTAGCCCGGAGCCCGCTCCCGGGGGGTGTCCCGGAGCCCGTTCCCGGGGGGTGTCCCGGAGCCCGTTCCCAGGGAGGGTGTCCCGGAGCCCGTTCCCGGGGGGTGTCCCAGGCCAGCAGCAGGAGGCAGCGGGCGCGGGTTGCCAGGAGCCCCCCGGGGTCCCTCCCTGTGCGGGGCTGAGCCCCCGCTGCTGCCAGACCACGGGCACGGAGTTGGTCTCCAAGGAGCCTTTGCAAAGCTGTCCATGGTTACACGGATCAGCTGCTTCTTCAAAGATTCCTGTGCTGGCTCTTTCCAGCAAATAAATCCCTCTGGTGATTTCACCGCTGCCCTCCTAGGCAGGAGGGGGTGGGCTCCATTTTCCTGCACTGCAGCACTGCCAGGAGCTGTCTGTGTTGGGTCTGTCTCGTTATCTCCTGCATAAACTTCTCCCAGGTTTGAAGAATCTCCCTGACACAGACTGTCTGGACAGCCTGGAGGAGACCCCACAGCAGCTCTGCTGCTGGCCTTCCCTTTCCCGTGTTTATGTGAGGAACACCACGTTAAACACTGCACCTGCATCCTCCACCTGGTCAATCAGTGTCAGGATGCTAGATCTGAGTGAAAAACGCTTTGATGCTATTCCTAAAGGAATGTGCACTACGAAAAATGTATTTGTTCCTTTGTTTTACTTTTTGTTTTATTGATACCTCCATTTTGCACAATCCAAGTTCTCCATTACAACCAAGTGTCATTTTCCCTCCACAGTGAGAAGGGACATTGCACTGGTACACACCCGAGCCTGGGTTCCTCATCTCAGTATTCAGGCAGGGAGAAAAAAGCAAGAAGGTGGAAACACTGACCTTTGTGTTGAATCATAAAGATGGAATCCTGACTGGAGGGACTGCTGCAGTTTTTTGCATCTTTTTTTTCTTGGTACACTGGGAAAATAAGAGCTGCATTTGCACGGAATCAATATGTCACAAAGTGAGCAAAGGGCAATTTAAAAATTGATGTGATATTGTTAATGTCTTTAACTGCATGAACATTTGCTGTTCATTTGATAATGAACAATTATGCACCCTTGGGCTATGGTAAGAATATTCATAGATATCCTTATTTTAGGACTCAGAATACACTTTCCTTTTTATATAATGCAATGCTTTTTTTCCCAAGGATTTTTTCCACTGGTGCAGTTTTCTTTTTGAAGGTTACATTTACAGAAGTAGTAATATATGCAAAAGACTCACTTTCAGATTTCATTAATTTAAATTGCTCTCCCCTGCACTGTGCATACAAAGGAAATGAAGAAGCAGACTAATGTTTCTGCTAAGAAATAAAATTAAACCCATAAGAAATCTTTCCAGCACAAGAAACAACATAGATGTCTTTGCCAAAATTTCCACCATACTGTGAGGTATAATGTGACATTAATGAGCAGAATATTCTGTGTTCATCTATCAACAGTAATGCAGCTCCACAGAATTTTCTTAGGAGATTTCTTCCCTAAAAACAAAATTCCAAAGATTACTATTTAATTGACATAATATATCTTTTTAATGACTGTGTCTAGATACCTGTGGAGGTGAAGGAACTGAAAATTTTAAATGCCTTAGCCTTTCTGAAAATAAATTCAGTATCTTTCCAAAGGAGATCCTTCTCCTGGAGTCATTAGAAAGATTATAGCTGGGACAAGATAAAGGAATTATATGTCTGCCAGAAGACATAAGCAAATTGCAGGCAGGAGCAATAGAAAGGGCAAGATCTTGTTCTGCTGTTACATGGAAATTCCATGGACTTTAGCTGCTCCCAAATGCAGGACTGAAGGGACTCTTAATCTCTTTAGGTTCATGGTGCAGCATCAGGCCAGAACTGTCAGAACTGGAATAATATCAAAGCTCAGAGTTTAAAACTTATGTTGTCCCTCTGTGTTTAGTGATGATCCCAACAATATCACAGTTTATAAACCTTACTTATGCACTTTACCTCCAGAAAGGATCAGTACCACGTTTGGAAACATGGAGTAGGACTCCAGACAGGCCACACACTTCTACCAGGACCTGCATTACCATCCTGTCTTACAGAGGTGTAAAAAGCTGTTTGAAAGTATCTCCACACTTTTGCAAAACTGTTCACTGGTGTTCTGACAATCTGCAGTTACAGCACCTTGAATGACTGCAAGCTGTCACTTCCTTAGTGTACTGCTCATCTGTGACATGGCTTGGTGACAGTTTGGGATGTGTCTGTGTATGGCAGGCTTATTTGAAAGCAGTGGGTCTGCAGGATGCAATTTCTGCCATGATTCTGATTCTGACACATCATAGCACCTTTGTTATTAAAAAGAACCACGACAAACATAGTATTGCTATAATTCTTGAATGCCAAATTTATATGCAACCATGTCTTTCAACAGCACTTGACAGGCAGACAGCTGTTTGTCCTAGACACAAGATGTCCTTGTCAAGTTTTTATTCTGTATTGCTCAGTTACCCTTTAAGCCCCTGGGGCCAGTCACTGTGCAGGTTCAAAATGCAGAGTGGGTGGGAGCAGAACCTTTTGTTTAGTTCTGGCTGGTCAGAACTGCAGTCCTGCTCTCCCTCCCCTTGCCTCAGGGAAGGTGGTGCATCCTGAGGGAGTTGATGAGGAACCAGAGTTCCATCTCCAGGTAGTGCTCTCTGAATCTGCATCCAGGGCATGGAACTCATTTCTGTTTAGCTCTTGATTGATACTGAAATCTCATTAATATGCTCATTGGCAGGAGAGAGCTGGGACTGCAGCAAAGTGGGACAGCTCTGTTCTGATTTTCCATTTCAGTGGGTAACTGAGGCTGTTTTGATTGTTTGGAAATGTCTAATGAATTTTTTTCACCCTAAATGAAGGCAAAGAGGAACAGAGAGAAGGATGAATCAGAAACTGCCAAGGAGGAAATCATTGGAAGAGAGATTTCTGGGCAGACTGGCAGACTGACAAGACATTTGGTAGAGGTGACAAAAGGAACAAAAGCTTTTTAGTGGCACAATTGGCATGACAGAATAATAAGAGGGCAAAGGACTGAGCAGGGGGATCAGGAGCAGGGGAAAGTTTGCCAGCAGTGGGTCTGTCCTGGGCTCTGGAGCTGAGAATGAGGAATCCAGCTATGAAAAAACAAGAAACCCTCAACCCCAGCAAGTTGAGTTCAGTCAGGAAGATTTCAACAGAAAGTGGACATTAAAGATGAACTGGAGAGAGAGGTTCAAGTGAGAAAGGATTAATTCAAAGAAATTCTCATGGAAAAGATAAAAGATCAATTTCCCAGTTGGATCAAAGGTGGATTTGAGGAGGAAAGTCACATGAAGACAAGTGATAAAGAGAACAGGTTGGTGAGATGCTGTTAAACAGACATGATGGTATTTCCTCATTAGAACAACTGTCCTGGCTTAAGTCACTGCTTGAAAATCTCTCTTGTTAGCCCTAAATGAAGCAGGGGCTCTTTGCTTTATTTCAGAGGTTTAGGATCCCACACAGCAATTCCCTGCTGCTCCTAACCAAGAAACTCCAGTTCAGCTCACATTTCTCAGAGCTGGGGAGCCAAGTGCACTTTTCAAGTGGAGCTGAAAGTGGAACCAGAAAGTTCAGGGTGACTCTTAAATGAAATCATGGATTAAGTGATCAATAGGTAGCAGCGCAGCACAGTCAGCTGCTGGTTATAGCCCTGAACAGGAAAAAGTTGATGTTGGAAGGGTTGCATGGACTGAAAGCTGAATATTGATCAGCATCTGCAGGGGAGAACTTGCTGAGGGGGCCTTAGCAAGTTAGGAAGGTGCCACTGAATGATCCTGTTGTGCCTCTCCTCCAGGAGATTGCTGCAGCATGTAGAGATGCTCAGAGCTAATTCAGCAGTCCTTTATCCCTCAAGCTGCCTCAGGATTTCTCTAAGACTCCTCACTCAGTGGGCAGATCTAATATCTTTACTTCCTAAAATACCTTACCGATGAATAATCCCACTGCAGTCCTGGAACTCACGTGTGGGTTAACATGCTCCATGACACAAGTGACTGTGCCAGAATTTGGCACTTACTGATTGCTCTGTATCCAGAATTCTTGTTAAAGTAGCAGGACATATCTCTGATTTAATGTACCATAGCTTTTTTCTTGCCCCTGAGACTTGCAAAGACACAGATTAAGTGTTTCTTACCTTGATTTTATGCTGATTCTCTACACAGGACTCATCTACACTATGAAATGGCATCAAGGGCCAGAGCAGAGGCAGACAGCTCCTTCTGTATTTTCCTTCCTGGACTAATCTGTAATGTTGAGTTGTTGGGATGGATGCCAAATCTCCCACTTATGATTTAGTTAATTCACAAAGAGGCAAAAGTTTGGAGGGAGAAGAAACTAAAATTTAAAACATGAAGACTTCAAGTATTTTCCCATTAGAGGTATTTTCTGAGGCCATATTCACACTGCCCACCCACCTGCATCAACACAAACCCCAGCCCTTCCCTCCATGGCCAAACCTGCAGCATGTCCCTCTGACCCCAGCACTGCCCTGTGGGCAGTGGCCTTCCCAATATTCACAACATGAAGATCAAGTAGTGTAAGTACTACCCAGAAAATCTGAAAGAACATTATGACATAGAATGATCTATGTTGCAGAAGGCCAAATAACAGTTTTCTATAACTGTGAAACTATTTCAAGAGATTATTAAAAACTGCAGTCTTCTAAGTCAGCGACACATGATGCTTGGTTCATGTGCTGCTCACAAAAGGCCTTCCAGACACCTCCAACCTTCATCAACAGTCAAAACGAATGTTTCTTTTGTTGTCTTGATTAAAGCCTTCCATTTGCTTCCTCTGGGACTCTGAAAGGGCCCATCTTTGCATGCCCAGCTCTGCCAAGGCTGGCAGTTGTGTCAGTGCTGCCAACAACTCCCTGAACCATGGCCCGCAGTCCCGGCAGGACGATGGCCGGAGGCTCACGTCCAGCTCTGAGAGTTCCTTGAATGCTCCTAAACCTTGGCAGAAAACAGTCCAGCCTTCATCAGAGATGTTGTTGTTATAACTCAAATCCAGCTTCTGTAATCTGGTTAAATGGCCATCTTGCCTCAGGGATGCTGCAAGAGAAGACAGACACAAACGCAATTAATAAATCCTGGTAACTCCTTTAAAAGCTTCTCAGAAAAGAGAATGGTATTTTAATACCTCATTTCAGCAGTCAAACAGCAAGATTTAACTCCTCAGCAATATAAAACCACTTGCTGCTGATCTCAGAAAGACAGTTTTATTACAGCTGAAGGAGTTTACAACACTTAAAGCACAGGCAGTTCAAAAGGAACAAAGTATTGAGTTAGAAGTGTGTGGCAACCTGAAAACCTTGGAGTCAGTTGGAAGGAGGTTACATCAAGTGCCAATTGTAAGAGGCAGACAGGCTTTACAGGGAGATTTAGAAAGAGGAAAGCAAAACTAGATGAGGCTGCATGACTGACTACAACAGCCACCTCTCACTGTGGGAGGGCCAAATATACCCTAAAGGTGTCCTTAACGTATGATTGGCAAAGGAGACACCCATCAAGGGTGATGGTTTTTAAAGTCAAAAGTATTTGGGCTTCACCTCACCAGATTTCACATTCCAGGGCCTTTCAGTTGTCACACAGCTATTGCCAATGTCAGACACACAAACCCCTGAGTCAGGCCCACAGAATCATAAGGATGAGTATAAAATCAGCAAGTTTTTAAAAGTATCCTAGAATTTATTCCTTTATCAGGGTCCCATTTTCCAGTATTTCTTAGGAGCTGCTAAGAGGTGGGTGAAAACATTTCTGGTTTAATTCTCCCCCAGTAGTCTGACTCCAGAAACCCAGCTAATGATTGGGAGCTGGTAGTGCCTGTATTCCTGGCTGTCAACACAGACATTTTCTCTAAAGTACTGAGCTGTAAAACAGCATCCAAGCAAAATAAAACTCCTCAGGTGCAGCTTTAAATATTTGATATAAAAAACAGATGCAAACCCTACATTTTCTAAATGATGCTTTTTGTATTAATAGATAAAAGTGCTCAAAGATGCTTTGCATTTTAGCTTTTTCAGCTTTTCTACTGGGCATTTCCAGGACGCACAGAAAAGTGAAAGCCCTTTGTGGGAAAAATACTGTATTTTCCATGTTTTCATTTGATTTATGCAAAAACGTGCTCAGCCCATGGAACAAGCCCCTTCTGAATTGTGGTCTAAATGCCCTAGTTCCTTGAGTGCTAGTAAATACCATGCTACACTTACTTAAAAGTGCCAAATCTTCAGCCACCAGGTTACAGCTGCTCAGTCTTAACACTTGAATCTCCGTTGCAAGCTTTAGTGCTCCCAAAAGCAGCTTTAGGTTCCCACCAACGCACTTATTCCAAGAAAGGTCTAATATCTCCAGTTCAGGAAGGTGAAGGGCAGCCTCAGCTGAAAAGATTAAGACCAGCAACTTCTGCTTACTAAGAGAAAACAACATGGCCTCAACAGACACCTCACCTGCAATTCACCCGTAAGATCCTTACAGCCTGATTGCTTGTGCTTAAAATGAATTATTTCATCCCAATAAAAGTCAGACAAAAGAAAATAAGAAGGCTCTGCCTATAGAATCTATCAGGACTTTATGGAGAGGGGTTTTTGTCTTTCTATTCACATTATTGCCTTGGCCTTGTTGCACTGAATTAATTTAATTTAACAGCTTGCTTTTGAACCATTTCATATCAATTTAAAGACAGGGATTTTTTTTTAATGTGAACTCACTATTTAAGGTGAGATGCTCTGTATCTTTTGACAGCTCTGATTTCCACGGTGTCACTCTTACATAACTGCAGTGATATAAACATAATACTCTTTCTGCAAGGACCTCTGACCAGCTTACCTTGCTACTGCTTCTGCTGGAGGCAGTCAAGTCTTACTCCAGGTTTAATGCCACAAGTAAACTATACACAAGATACAAGTACACAAGATACAGTAGCTGAGAGAACCCTCTGTACCAAGATTTCATGTGCCATATGGAACACCTATCAAAGGCCACTAATCCACAGAGATTTGCAATAAGTAGGCAAAAGAGGCTGAATTTACATATCCTGTGTTAGACTGGACTTTTCCTCACGGCTGTGCAATATCTTTTCCACCACTGCAGTCATTTCCTCCACTGCCCCATGCTGAACTCTACCCCAGAAAGTTTCTACTGAAATTTTCACCTGCAGCGAGGTAAAATACCCTCAGTCAAAACTTTACCCCACTGAGTGAAGGGTTACATCCAGACTATGATTACAGCATAACATAAAATCATGTTTTTCTTTTTTCTCCAAAATTAAGGAGTATATAAAAGCTCACTATCAGACAAAGGACTAAGAGAACTTCATCCCCTCAGGTATAGTAGAGGAAGTCATACAATTCTCTTCCCTTGCCACCTGGTCCCACAAAGCAGTGGTTTCATCACAGGCTTTTTCACTCAGGACCTGAGGTGTAATGTAACCATGATCCTTGGAGTTCAGCCAAAGGAGAAGAGAATGCTTTGTCCTACAGGGATACACAGAGAATGAGCACACTTTAAAGAAACATTCCTACCTAGTGATGAAAGGGACTCTTCAGCTAAGCCACAATTGCTGATAGTCACAGATCTCAGCTTTGGTAAAAACCTGAGCTTGCCCAGAAGAGGATCTGATGAGAGTCCTACATTTTTATTCGAGGATAAATTCAGCTCTTGAAGATTGGAGAGTAAAGGTATCACCTGGGCTACAAAAACATGAAATATTTATTAGACAGTCACTGATCCATAACAAATGTGTAGTTGTATATTTGCCTGACATAATTTCTTTTCATTATAAATCAATCCAAAAGTCAAGGCCAGCCAAGTTTTTACACTCAAGTTCATGGTGAGTAATGTTTTAGACCATAAATAGCCTTGTCATTTTCAGTAAAACTGTTTCAGAAGTTAAGTATTCCATACTATGTGGAAGGTTGTCAGAACATGGCTTCCTGGAAATTTTCTGGGTGAAGCAGGGAGTTTCCAAATGCCTTCATTGTTAACTGAAACTTCTTTGTCTTAATGTTATTATTCTCTATTATAAAACAAATTAAAAAGAAATCATGATTGACATTACTAATACTGAATATTTCCTAAAGCTTCATCATCATCATCATTAAATCTTCAAGTTTTCTTCTTTGTCATGGAAAATAGGATGTGGGCAATATAGGCTTTGAGTCATGGTATTTTTTGTTGTTGTTGTTAAGAGTAAAAACAAAGTTATTATAACAGAGAAAGAACTGTCTCACAAGTTGATTGGAAAATGCCTTTTTCTTCATAGCAGTGTTTATAGTTGCATCAATTCAGTCAGGAGAAAGCACACAGCAGCAGCAATGCAAGATCTCATAAAATCACTCTCTTCTTGGTGTGCAGCTCATCAAGGGATTTTAGGCAGTTATATTTCCATGCACATACCCAACATGGATCCATCCAACTTACACCACTGGGGGAACTATCCCTGGATATTTCCTAAATGATTGATTTTCAAAAAAAAGCAGCGCTTGGTGGCAGCTCCCACATTCCCATTGTGGGTCTGAATCACAGCAGATTCATGTCCTTAGTTCCACATGGGATCACACACTCTGACATTTCCTTTTGTTCAGCAAAAAAAACCATTCTATATTGATCAAGAAAGCTCTCCCTCACACTGCATTTTCAGAGCTGCCTAATGAAAAAAGTACTGAGCTCAGCTCTTCTGCCAGGCAGAAATCTTTTATGACTTTGAGATATTTTCAGAAGACAAAACCTAGATCCTTAATGAATTTCCTCAACATGTCCTTACACAAAACAGTCATGTCCTCTTCTGTGACACAGCACTGGTGAAGATCAAGGACTTCCAGATTTTTCAAGCTGGCCAAATGAGCTGTTGATGCTTTAAAGCCACCACCAATCTCTCTGTTACATGAGAGGTCTAATTTCCTTAGCTCTGCAAGGTGTTGTAAAGCAGTGTCTGAAATGCAAAAGGGAACACACTGGTCACTGGCTGCCACAACAGCACAGGTCAGGGCTTTGACATCTATTTACTTCAACAACGTCAAAGTTTGCACAAGGTATTGCAGGCAAAGCTGCTGGGCTAAGCTTCAGTGTATAATCACAGCAGACATTCAGTAATGCAGCAAAGCCTCCCTGTCCGTGCAGCTCCATTCTTCTCTGGGAGAGCAGGTGAAGGTGAGGCCAGCTCATCCCCCACATCCAGTCAGTCCTCAGCCTTATGCAGAAATTACTCATTAATTGCTCATTAATGCCAGTTGTTTTGCCACGTCCACTAGGGAGAGACACAGATAATAACAAGACCATTTCTTGTGGCTTCACTGGACACTCTTTAAGTGGTAATGGCGAATTTGGATTTCCTTTGGAAAGCAGGATTAGCTGGCCTGTCTGTGTTAGCTGTTAAAAGTTAGCTGGCCTGTCTGTGTCCTTGTCTATGTTCTGTCTGGGGAAAGAGGGAGCACATCCAGGGAGCCACAGCCCTGAGATATGTCTCAGATAAATGGTGTGGAGGGTGACTCTCCCCACTGACTTTCACAAGCTTGACCTCAGGGAAGATGAATTCAGCTCCTGCTGAAAGGCCCTGTAGTATTTTACCAATTCTCAAACAGCAAATAATGATTGCCCATTAATACTGCCAAACCATCAGCAAAATCCCACCTCATTGCCTTTCTTAAATGGTTTTCAGATGTACAATTTATTCAGAATGAAAGTTTTCTGAAAATAAAGTCTAACCTAAGCCCTGGAGGCTGTCTTGCTTTAATCCACACATGTGCAAGTTTAACTCTTTCAAGCCTGGCACATTTTTCAGATCCTGAGCAATAACCTTCATGCTGTAGCCAATGTTTTTGTTGATAGAGATATCTAATACTTCGAGGTTTGGGCTCACATTTAGAAGTTCAGCTGAGAAAAAAAAAAAAAAGAAAATTAAATAAAACCAGAATTGGTAATTGTCTAGAATATACATACAGATGAACCCTAGAAAAATACAGCACCATGATAAACAGGAAGACGTGGCCAGGGTTTGCCTGTCAGTGTGGTTTAGACTTGCTAAGTTCCTGTTCTACCTAAACAACATAGTAAAATAAAGACTGGATAGGAATCATGAAAATCTGTGAAAAATATTTCTAGAAATAAAGCAGAGATTGTTAGAAAAACACAGAGGAATAAAAAGCAGAAATACAAACAGAAAGAAAATTTTCTCATGAAGATATATAGGAGTGTCTGTTACATATGGGACTCCTCCTGCAGTGGAAATGAGAGCCATGGGGCTTCTCTTTACTGAGCAAACACCTTTTAAAACACACAATGAGATAAAAAGACCACACAGGATTAAGCTGTTATGGTGAGAGGACAGAAGGGAAGGGTGGTCACTGGCTGCACCCTCTGCCTAAATTCCTGATCCTCAGACCTTCTCTCCAATCCCATGGCTAATTACATTTTCAGCTGCTTAATTTTAAGCAAATAGTGTTGGAAATTCTGGCACACAGTTTTTGCTGAAGGTCTCAAAAGATACAGAAACCCTGGTCCACTGAGGCAGCCAGACTGTAGTTTAGGTCTTGTCAACCCTCCCTCATATGATTAGAAAGAACAACTTTCTTCTTTGCAAGAAGATGCATTAAATACCCACATTATAAATACTGTTATAATGCAGAACTTGAAATAAATTAACTTTTCACTGATATTGAGCTCAATACAGCCATTATCTAAGTCAAATAAGTTCCATTTTTGTGAAGGCAGTATCAGTCCAGCTCCATGGACACACATACCAAGGGATTCTCCATCCTTTGCCGTCAGGTTACAGTCCGTAATTTTCAGACATTTTAATTTGCATCCTTCCTGAAGCTTTTTTGTCAGCAGCGATAGTTTTCCACCTATGTTACTGTTCCATGATAAATCCAGTTCTTCAAGCTGAGAAACAATTTCAAATGCCTCTCCTGCAATAGAAGTCTAGAATGATTAATTCTATGTATCAATTTCAGTGGAAAAAAATACAGGTTTGGAATATATTAAAGAGGAAGGTTAGCTACTTAATACTCAAATTACTTTATGATGAATGTCTTGCCAGGAAAATTGCTAAATAAATAAATTATTGCTTCTGCAGCAATGTTGTATAAAATCTCACATTGTTTAAGGAGCAACATAGATCACAAGTCATTGTCACAGTGCACACAAACCTGAAATTTATTCAGGTTCCCAAACCCTCATCAGGCTGTTTGGCCTGTGCTGGGACCAGAAAGTCCAGTCTAGGGGGAAATCAGTACAAGTGACAAGTCTGAATTTACTGTCCTGTAGAGTTTTGCTCTGTTTTATTTGGCAAATTTTCAACATCCTCTGTACTGTGTCCACAGGTCATTTTGAAGGGAATGAAAGAATTCCTCTCACAATTATTTCTGAAACATGAAAGGTTCATTTCTGACAGGAATTTCTGACTCACTTCATAATAAAGAAGAGAGCATTGTTTCAAGATGAGCATTGTTTTGACTCAAACTAACTTTCCCATGATTTCAAGGCAGACAGATCTGAGTTTTACTACATTCAGAAAAACCAGCTTTTTCAAGGTTTGACACACCTGCCAGTGTGAACTGTGTTAGTGCTTATTTGAAATACTAAGATCCCACTGTAAAATCCAGCTTCCTAATTTCCTTTGTAGAGGAGGGAGGCAGAGCATATTTGCATAAAATCATTCCCAAGAAAGATCAATTAATCAGACCATATGCAAATGCAATTTCAAAGTGACATACACAGTTTTTTGATCTAAAGTCTAATAACTGAGAATTGTATTTTAATAGTAACATCCTTTCATGTCTGTGTGGTTTTCATAATTAATTTTTCACAAAAGATTTATAATAGAAAAATAATTACTTCCATAAGTGAATATCCGGGTTTGAGAGGAAAGGCCACATCCTAATTTTTATTTTTGCATTTATTTTAAATTATTGCCTCAGTGTTGAATACTGAGCAATGCTCCACAGTTGAGAAGTGCAGCATATCCTGTTTCTCTTTGACATGAGGACTATAGATTTCCAGACACATTTTCCTCTCAGAAGATGAATAAAGGAATATAACTCCAGCAATGGTTTCCTATCACCTTTCACGGTCAAGCTCTGAGCAACCACATAGAATAGGTTGATATTATGATATTATATTTCAGACATTGATTTCTAAGCAGGATGTGCTGAGTCCACAAGAGGCCACATTTCTGCAGAGAGATGTAGACAAGGTCACACAGCCAGGATTGGCCTAAATACACAAGTTGTTTTCAAAATCACAGGCAAAATCAATGCAAACTGACTGTTGCTATTCCTCGTGTCAAGGGCATCACATTTTGTCTGTAAATTCAAGTTCTGTGATCAATTTTGTGTCTGTCCCAGCAGAAGCTAAACTGAACTGGGAAGGAAACAGCACTGAAGAACCTGGCAGAATGAACCAATTGGAAAAATAAGCAAAAAAACTCAGAAGGAAAAAAAATCCCAACAAACAAAAACCAAATCTATGAGAAAGGTTTGAAAAAGAATGAAATAAATTTGAAAAAATAAAAGAAGATTAAATACAGATTTCACACTCATCAGAAACAGAGCAGTTATTTTCCCCAGCTTCTATAGAGATGTGTATTTCCTCCCCAAGGGATTTCATGACTCATTTTTCATCTACCACCATATACGTCATTTTATTTCTGAACCTTTCCTAGAAAAGGTTTGGATATGAATGACATAAACAAAGCCCAGCTTTATAACTCAGACCCACTTTAGAACTTACAAAATGAGCAATAACTTTTATAATTTCTAATTGATTCTGTTTGCCCTTCTTTTAAATACAAACCACAGATCCACTGCAGAGTAAACTCCAGGCCCAGATGTGACTCCTTGCCAGACCCTGAGCATGCAATAACATCTTAGAAACCTTTGCATCTCATGCTTTGCAGAAAGCAGGGTGCAGACACTCCAAGCAAAGAAGTGAACAGAGGAATAAGCTTCTCCCAGACTTGAAAAAGCACCATGTCATAAAACTCTGAGACAGCACTTCTGGTTTTAAGTCCTCTTCCAAAAGACCATTGGGGTTTTCATGATGAGCACCTGTCTTGCAGCTCCAAGACCTAAGCTGACCCTATTGTCATTGACTCTGCTTCTAAGCAAAAAAAAGTAATCCAAACTAAAAATATTCTTTCCTGCAAATAGGACTGGATTCTCTTCCCTTGTGAGTATGAAAGCTTCACACCCTAAGGAATGAACTCTGCAGAGCTACCGAAAGGTGTAAGGTCACCCATAAGCCCAAGTTTCTACTGTTTCACAGCAGGAGTTTACTTTGCCCAGTGTGGAAGCAGCAGGAGTAGGATGTAGGAAGAGATGAGATGGATTACATTAGCCCCAAGCTGTCTGGAAGTAAATGTAAATGAAATCCTGTACCTAAGGAGATGACATCCTCAGCTGTCAGCCTGCAGTTGTTAAGTCGGAGGACTTTTAATGGGTTCACGTGCTGAAGATGGACAGTGAGAGCTTTCAAAGTCCCTCCAGCACAACCATTCCAGGAGAGGCTGATCTCTTCCAGCTCTGGGAGAAATGGCAGTAAAGAAGCTGTAAGGAAAGAAGTAAAAAGCTTTTCTGTCTGCATCTTTCTGCACACCCTGGATATCAATACATCTTAATATTGAGATGTTTTCTACAACCAATACAGAATTATAAAGCCATGACAATTTGTACCTCACTTTTCTTATCTCTATCTTGAGTGTAAGGACATTCATCTGCTTCATCAGAAACCTGGATGATTTCTA
>WBNO01022587.1:0-25894 GCA_013400575.1 Peucedramus taeniatus
ATTGTATGTTACAATGTTGGTATGCAAATTTATATTCAATTTTTGAAGCAATATTTTAGACTTTGCAAAGTGCTTTCTCACACCAGTTGTGCAAGTCTTTAGGCCAGTATAATATTAGAAGTCTTAGTGTCATTTGCAAGGTCCTAAAAAGTTCAGAATCAAGCTCAACAGGACAACACAAACTTTAATATAGATAAGTTTCTATCTGATACTGAATAGCAATTAGATGTAATCTAACTGCACCTAAACTGTGTTTACCCCAAAAACAAATAGAAATTATTCAAAAGTAAAATTCTTCCAAGTTGCTTTTAGGGTTTTGTTTCTGTACTAATTAGAGACAAGTAGTGGCCATGATCATAGAATCATGGAACCAATCATACAATTATTCAATGACTTGGGGTGCAAGGGACCTTAAAGATAACCATTTCCAACCCCCTTGCCATGGGCAGGAACACCTTCCACTAGACCAGGCTGATCCACTGTCCCCATCTAACCTGGCTTTGAACATTTCCAGAGATGGGGAATCCACAATATCTCTGGACAACCTGTTCTATTGCCTCACCACCCTCAGAGTGAAGAATTTCTTTCTAGTACTAATCTAAAACTACTCTCTGCCTATTCAAAGCTGTTACTCCTTTCCCTATCCTTACATATCCTGACGTGAAAAGTCCTTCTCTGTTTTTCTTCCAGTCCACCTTTAGCTAGCTGAAGCCTGCTATAAAGCTCTCCCCAGAGCCTTCTCTTTTCAAGGCTGAACAACCCCAGTGCTCTAAGATTGTCTTCATAGCAGACATGCTTCAGCCCTCTGACCATCTTCATGGTCCTCCTCTGGATCTGCTCCAACCTGTCCTTGCCTTCCTTATGTTGGAGGCACCAGGACTCCAGGTGGGGTCTCGCAAAAGTGGAGAAGAGGGATAGAATAACCTCTGTTGACCTGAAGACCAAATTTGACAGGTATGATTTGTACTTAGTGAAACCATGTTTACTCATGTCATCATTTTCAATGTGTCTTGGCATAGGCCCGAGGAGGATCTGCTCCATGATCTTTCCTGATACCAAGGTGTAACTGACCAGTCTCTAGTCCCCAGGTCTTTTTTCTTCCCTTTTTAAAAATGTGAATTATATTTCCCCTTATCCAGACTGCCACAACTTCTCAAATATGATGGGTAGTGGCTTAGCCACGTCATCTGCCAGTTCCATCAGGACCTGCTGATGCATCACACCAAGTCCCATGATGGAACTGCTTAGATGGTTTCAATCTACTCCTACAGTGGTGTACTGTGGCAGACTTGTGCTATAATGTCACCTGTTCCAGCCCTCTCTTTGACCCTGACCATAAATTCTCAGTTCATACCTCACCCATCCCCAGGCAGAGGTCCATGATTCCATTTGGTCATTGACAAAGAGGGCAACACTCCCTCCTTGACTCCCCTGATTGTCTTAAGGAAATATTACCTCTAGCTCTGCTAGAGGTAAAATGAAATTAACATCTTGTCTGTCTGTACACTAATTTCTCATTTTTCTCCTGCTCTGTGATATCTGTTTAGCTCACATTTAACTCTGAACTGCCTTTTGTTGTTAGATTGTGAGGAGCTTAGCATAAGAAAGCTTTTGCTTTTTAGACATCTGAAGTGCATTGGAATTCAATAACAGCAATATTCAATTTCCTCTCCCGTTCTCAACTCCAAAACTTGGACATGATGCTTTACTTAAAAGATAATATGAACAGTTTCAAATAATTCTTCTATTTGAAAAAAAAAAAAAACAACTCACTTATGCAATGAGCAAAGGTGATTACTTTTAGTTTTTCAGTATTGCATTGAACTATATGTGGCATTTCTTTTTATTTTTTTTTAATTTTCTTTTGTATATTTATACCACAAAACATATAACTAGAAGCTATACTTGAAGTCAATAACAATTATTTATTTTAGTAATAATTTATTAAAGTGCAGGAACTTTTAAACTGTAATACTATTTCCTCCTGAGGAATAAAACGATTCAACACCCATTTTTATTTTTCTTTAAAAAGAGATGTACTTCAGACCCATGTATTTTGCAATGTTAAAGAGTTAATTATTCTAGTGCAATCAAATTAAGTATAATTGAAGAACTGAAGAAGAAATCTTTATCTGTCTGGGTTTATAGGATTTTTTAAAGCAAATAGTGTATGCTCTTGAATAAAATATCTGTCTCACACAGGCAAGAAAAAATCTATCTAGAAATCAAAAGATAAATGTTAGATATCTAAGGAAAAAAAGATGCTTAGTCATACAGGCCAACATTAAAAAATATTATTGTGAGCTTTCCTATGTATTTTATTGCATTTTTTCCCCCACTATTTAAATTTTTTAGGAAAATCAGTTTTGTTTTCTTTGTTTACCCACTTATTTGGAATCTGACACTAAATTAACTCAGCCAAAAGCTTTTTGATTAGTTTCCTTACACTTAACTAAGCAACATCCACTAGTACCTAAAATAGATACCTGCTAAAATGGAAATTACTATCCTGTAACTGAAAACTGAGATTGCTTCATGCAAGAATTCACCTATGACACAATCCTAAAAAAGAAAGATCTTCAGAAAAATCTAGCACAGTAAGTAGTCACTTGTTTGTTGGCCGTTTGTTACTTTACAGTGCAAGTATTTCTGTGGTCGTTTCCATGCTTCAGCACCCATGTATGTGTTAACATAGGAGGGTAAATATCTCTGACATTTCAGAGAGTGAGTCCTGGAACTTGGGTACTGGGTGGTTTTTCTTTCAGTGAGGGGAACAAAGTTTTTCAGTGTAAAACACTCAAACCATCCAACTAATTCTGACTGCAAGTTGGATTATGTAGCTAAGTAGCTAGAGAGCAGGTATTTCCAATTTTCCACTGCAGTGTCTCAGGATGCATGGATTCATGTTATACTTCAGACTTCTAGGTCTTCATCTCAAATAATGGACTGTCTTTTAACCAACCTGGATTCTTAACCACATCAGATTTTCAGAACATTTTCATGGCATTCTTCTCCCAGTATCTTCTACATTTTCCCTCCAGTTCAGTTCTCCATTTAACAACTTTTGGTATGTTTTTTCTGGGCACACAAGTACTTTCCCTACTTCTGAATTCACTGATAAAACAAGTCTAGGAAAGTATGGAATTTCTAAGAAAAGGCAGTACCAGCCTCACAGTTAAAATCTCTCACCATTTTCTTGTGTGCTAGATATATATCATAGAATATGGTCCCTCTCTGTTCTGTTACTGAGTCTGGAATAGTAATGATAATGAAAGGGGAATTTTTGCTTGGTGTTGTCCATCATTATCAGCAGGTGTCTCACAAATTACATTTATTAAGCTTTGAATGCATTGTTGGTGTAAGAAGCAGTCATGAAGTTGTGTTCAGAAAATTACAAAAAAATATAATACAGGGAAATCAGTTAAAGGTCTAGAAACCACAGGCAAAACCCCACTCTTACTTCTTCCCTCTTTAAAAGCACTCACTGAGAAATGATGAGCTGCAAATGCTCCACCTAAAAGCTTTTCTTAACAAATTCAGTACTGAGACATTTTTTACAAGACAGCAATTAATGCATGTCCTGGTTGTTTTATTTCAGTACTTCATGAATTAAAGTAATCACAAAGAATGATTATTATAAGGAAAGCAAAAAAAAAAAAAAAAAAAAAAAAAAAAAAAAAGTGACATTTCCTCCTTCCATTATCTTGGCCACTAACTAGACATTTATCAGCATGAACTTTAGCATTCATAATTGTGTTGTGTCCCAAAAGAAAATTTTTCATCAATACTAATAGATTTCTATGCTGAAGAAGAACTTTTTCAGGTAGGAGTTCCTACTTGTTCCTAGTTTGGAGATAAAATCTTTTCTCTTGCTTTTCTCACTTTTTTCTCTGTTACGAGTGTTTGGCACGCCACAGGTCTCAACCTGATGAACAGGAAAATATGGACAAGGATACCCCATTAGCAAATGTGTTTATTGCTCTTCATTGTACTAAACTGAATTCAGGAATACAAGTCTTAACTTCTTATTCTGACCAAGAGATGTATTTGTTTGTGAGGCAAGGAGATAGAGAGAAGGTCTTTATAGTCTGGAATCCTTATTGACAGTTTTACTGTGGACACCAAATTCTGAGACAGATTCTATGTCACTGCACATCTTTAACCATACTTTCAATCATCCTTGGCCTCCAATCAGGTCAGTCTCTTTCTTTGATGAATCCCAAAGTATGGAATATATTGCAGGCAAATTCACTCCCTCATGACCTTCATTTCCCAAGCAAAGCATTGATAATTTAATTAAAGGCTGATTCATCACATCTCCGTGATAGCAATGTGAAGAGGTCAGGAAGAAGAAGTACAAGAGCAAGTAAAAAAGAAGATAAAAAATACAAAACAAACAAACAAACCAAGCCCCAAACCCCCAAACCTACAACCCATCAAGAATAAAAAGTGAAGGTAACCATATCCAGAGATCCATAGCTGCCACCCACCTGTGAGGTGTAATAGATAATAGGCTTCTAGCAGATTTTCACCTTATGGAAAGAGCTAGGAGAATTGACCTGACTAAGCAGCTTAGGTAAACTGGGCTGGAGCTCCATGGTTTTGATGCAATCATTATGTCTATAATGAATAATATTTCTATATAAAGGGAAAGAAAAGGACAACATCACAGAGAGAGCTAGGGAAGTTTTCTCGGGCATCTGCAGGAGCAGCAAGGCCAACGACTTTGTGCGACAAACTATTATCCTCTGGTCAGGTCTCAGTGCAATGCTGCAAAAAGAGAGTTTTGGGCCCAGCTCTCTTCAGAAGTAAATTAAATGGTAGAAACCTACTAACTGTTACAAGACTTTGAAAGGATGGAGAACTATTCTGAGCAACAGCTTTCAGAGAAGTCAGATTCACAGACCTGTATTCCCCTAGGACCATGGTGCTTTCCCACCTGAATGATTCTATGATTCTGTAATGAAGAAAACAATCACCATAAAAGAGCAAAAGATCATAACATTGTGAATGTGGGAATGCCCATGAAGCATTTCAAAATGTTGTCTATGAAGAGAGAACAGGCTCTCACTATCTAATGAATTTCTTACCAACATCACAGCTCTTCCTCATTTTCTTGCCTTGAGTCACCATAGGGACTGGGGAGAAGCTGTCTTTCCCATCAGTCCATTACAAGATACCCTGAGGCAGCTTTCTTAGGTCAAAGAAAATCAAGATTCCTCTTTTTCAAACATCCACACTTAGATCCTTTGTCCCATACACTTTAAAATGTAATATTTTTTTGTCAGATGAAAGAAACATGATCAGCTCTCCTCTTCCTATCTCCTGTTTCCCCTTAATTCAAAAGGCTAGATTTCAATATTGCAAAAGGTATTCATCCTTTGACACAGCTTGGAAAGTCTCCTGTGTGCGCTGCCTGCAGGCTAAAGCAATTTCAAGTAAAAGGATTTCTTCATAGACTAAACCAAAAAAGGTAGAAGATGGGAGAAGATGGGAGAAGATGAGATTTAGACACTTAGCTTGTAGTGATTAAATCATACTTATTTGTGTGGGAGACAAATTATAGACCTCAGAATAATTTTTTGTTTAGAAAACGGCATAACATCCAGGATGCAGATCCTGGGTGAAAATTGGAGACGAGGTAATTATATCTTGGGATGTAGTTTTCCCAACTTTCACATGCAGATGCTTTAGGAAACCATTGCCATTAACTGTACGTAAAATAACCAAATGGTGATGTGACAGAAGAGAGATGATGATGATGAGAACAGAAGGTGTGGGCAGTGCTCAAGTGGAAGAATGAACAGCAGTCTGAAATCTGACTATAAGGAATTTGGATGATAAGAGGCCAGTCTGTGTTTATACAGATTCCTATGCAGATTTTATGGGCTGTACTGAATGGCTCCCTTTATGGGAAAACAAACAGTGAGAGGTAAATAGGATACTGATATGGCAAAAAGTGAAGTGGGGAGAAATCCTGAAAATTGCAAGATCCATAGCAGTATCAGTTGGATGGGAAACAGCAGAAAAGGGACCACTCAGCCTAACTCTAAAATAACCAGATAGACTCTTTCATTCGGTAGGCTTTCTTAGCAGAGCAGAAAGAAGTAGAACAAGAGGAAGAGAAATGGGGTTATCTGTTGGAATGGCCACAAGCGAAACATGGCCACTCCAGGATGGAAACTTGTTATGAGAGGGGCTAAGTAGAGGATGGTTGGTCACCCTAAAGGCATATGAAACATTTATCTCTGCCTGCAGCAAATTCCACACCAGACTGGAGTAACAGCCCCTGCAAGACACCCTCTCTCCATCTAAGGGCAGGAAAAGGGTTAGGGGAAACTTGGCAGGTTGACTACATTGTTCCTTTTGACAAATCAGAAGGAAAATAATAATGTATGAGTTGAAATAGTCTCAGGTCTGGTGCAGGCTGAAGCAGTACCATAGGTCACAGGGAGAAATACAGTGAAAAGGTTATGGTTCAGTTTCCTGCCTAAAGCAAAATCAATACTATCAGATAATGGCAGCCACTTCACAACAGGAATAGTCCAAAAATGGGCAAAAACTAGAGGAATGCTGTGGCTGTTCGACATCCCCTACTATCCACAAGTAAGCTGGATAGCATAGAGGACACCTAAACCAGTTTTTGAGACCTCAGGATCCAAAGTGGCCCAACAGACTTTGAGAGATTATGACCAAATTCATTGACCAAAGAGGAGTAAATGAATGTCTATGACTTGTGTCACTTTGACCTAAGTCACCTACTGTCTCTTCTGGCAACAAAAATACTGAATTCCCAGAACTCTTTACATTTTCCACATCACATAGTATTAGTGAAGTTCCCAACTACTGGGTTATACAAGGTGCAATATAAATTGTTGTCCCTCACTGTCTTTAGAAGAATAGAAAATTTTCATTTTCTGAAGATTAGTCCTTAGAATATAAATCATCTTTCTTGCTGGACTTCTTTCATTGAGACAGTAGGTGGTGGCTTTTAACTTCTTGAATGTTTTAAACACATGCTAAACAAAGTTCTCCTGGCATGCATCCTGGCTGCTCTTTTAATGGTCAGTTTAACCTTTGCTGTCAGAAAGACAAAGTACTGCTTCTTTCCTATATAATGCTCATAATATAGTGAAAACTTAAAAATCAGCTAAGCATTCTAAAGAAATCACTTTCTTCTTATTTATTTGCTCAGTTTGCATTGTAATTAGCTATCTTAAATTGAGGTCTTATAATTTAAATAATTCCAATCTAAGCACATTCTGGTCTTAAAAAAGAGAGGGAAAGAAGAGGATTTAATTAAATTACATTGGAAATTAAATTAAACATAAGAAGGAATAACTTAATCTATGATCAATTCAAAGTTCTTGGCTGAATACAGTGGTCATATCATTGTAAATTCTAATAACTAATATTCTAACATGTAAAAGAACACTAATTTTTATCTGTCTAATCCTGCTTATTGCAGTGTTTGATGTGATCAGTACTACAAATGCATCATTTGCCACCCTAGAGTTAATGTAACTGCTAGTATTACTTTGGTACAATTAATGGATCGATCTAAAACCAAAATAAAATTTTAATTTGATAATTTTTAATATTTTTAATAATTGTAGATATATATTGTTTCAATATTATTTATGATTTAAAGAATGCTATCTGGACTTAATTTTCTGTCTTTTACATACATATTTTATCAGTTTACAAATATGAAAATCTGAATAATAATTTTTTTTTATTTTGAAACTAATTTCTGTCAGAACAAGTTTTTCTTTTATTAGCCTAACAGAAAGAAGGAAAGAAAGATGGATAGAAGGAAGAAGGAAGGATGGAAAGACCAAAGGAAGGAAGGAAGGAGGGAAGCGAAAAAGAAAGAAAGAAAGAAAGAAAGAAAGAAAGAAAGAAAGAAAGAAAGAAAGAAAGAAAGAAAGAAAGAAAGAAAGAAAGAAAGAAAGAAAGAAAAGAAAAAAAATGAATTATAGTTGCACACTGTTAGTGGCTAGTAATAGACCTGTGAGGTAATGCTTCAAAATCTTCTGAACTTTCTCATATCTAAAATCATTGTTATTGACATTATTAATATTGGTAGCAAGTGAAATGCACCTTAGTCATTTGATGCCTGATTGTAAAAGCTTTTTGTCATTATGGTTATTGCTGTCATCATGTGCTACTTCAGAATGAACGAGTCATATCTCTGTCATCACTAATGGTCCATTATTAATACATGTCCTCAGTCATTGATAAATTTAGCTGATTAATTGTCATGCTCTACCTCAGATTATTCTGCAGTCTCTGGGGCTGTGATAATATGCCCATGCTTATGTAGGGTTGCATTCAGTATGAAGAACTTTTTGATATAGACTTGTAGCACACTAGCATGTTAATCATAGGCTATATTTGCAATGCCTCGATATGTCGTTCAAAGAGTCATTCAGGTTCACTGGGAGACAGGACTCAGAGTGGCTCTTGTCATTTTGCTTAATAAATAAGCCTTGTAGAAAACTGCTCTGCATTACCCTACATAGCGTTTTGAATCTTCCTTACTTTGCCGTGTGACTGTCCAGCACCTAATGTCTGTCATTTAATTACTACAGGCACATCACGTGATTAGACTGGCAGCTTCAAAAGCAAGCCACATGTAAAATGCAAGTGGCTTCTGCTTTTAAGAGTGATACTGCTTAGGAGACATTAACATGATCTAGGGCAACTGCCATGCCTGACTCATCATCTAACATGAGCCAGAAACATAATTTCCAAACAGAGAAATCTCACAATTCTATAGAAACTTGTCATCTGAAGAAAAAAAAAGAAAGCAACAAGAGTTGTCCTGGCTGCTTGCAGCTTCTCTTCTCTTGCCTGGGTTGAATGTTACAAGCCATCAGCTTCTTGACTCAGCAAGTTAGTTCCTGTGATGTGATATTATATCAGAACACAGGATAAGACTCAGCACAGGAGAGACATATAACATGCTTTCCAGGGAAGGACTACCTCAAAAATACATTTTCCCACTTTTTCATATGTCCCTTCAACCCAGAGGATAAAATCAGGACCAAGGAACTCTTAAGTGATTACTTCATAACAAGGTGAAATTGGAAGCATAATTATGTATTCCCTACTACCTCTCCTATCCAACTATTAAGGTTGCATTTTTAGTGACATATAATTAATCACTTGTGATTTATCTTCATTCCCTTAGGATACTTGTATCATCTTGTGTCTGCACTTTTGAGGATCCCTGCAACAGTCCTGGTATAAATGTTACTGACAACTAATGCTTCATTAGCAGCAATTACTCACACCTGCATCTTTGTACTAGAGTCACTGAATAGGTCAAACTACAAGAAAGCCCTAATAGTCTCTTTAGAGGACAGATAGGTGTTCATATTACATAGATAAAGTATTTTGTTAACTTTTCATTGTTGTCATCTATTAGTTTCAGAAATATCAGTGATATGTCATCAAAACTGCATTAAATATTGCTCTCCATACAGGTCAGACCTGAAACACACAAAGGTGAAGTATCCTGAAACACTGCCACCTCACAGCAAAAACAGCCTGGCTTCTCCACATATTTACTCTTTCTTATGTCTGTTATTTAGCTACTTTCTTCAATTAATGTGGAAAGCAGGTTGAAGGTGCCTCAGGCTCATAGTCAGAGGAACTTGGAAAGCCATCTTGTGTATAGCTCTGTTTGGGAAAGTTCTCTAAAGATACTACTGTCTGCAAAGGCATGGAGTCTTACCTGCACTACCAGCCCCACCCTCACACTGATGAACGCTGCTGCTGCACAACTGTTTTGAAACGTTAATAGGATAAATGACAATTGTTCATCTTATTTTGCATCTTCAACCACTGATGGCAACTGAAGTTAGGAAGTCTGATAAGATTTAATCACAGAAAAGAAGTATAATATTAAAGGAAAACATGGGAATGAGAGCCCAGGTAAGGATTTCTTTCCAGGAAGGACTCCATCCCTGTGATAAAACAGAACTTTGAAGGCAAGAAAACAATGGCACTTTCTTCAGCACATTCATGAGAAACATGTAGCTCAGAAAGTCCAGCAAAGCAAAGACAAAGGCTCTTTTTGCAGACAACTTTCATGATCTGTAGAGTTCTGTACTTAAAATGATGATTCTGGTTTCGGTACTTATTTTGTAGTTTCTAAGAGCACTTTGCACAGTTTGGTGCTCTCAAAAAATAAATTTTGATGAGAATATTTCAACAAAAAGAAAAAACTCACAAAAATAAAAACCAAGAAGAAAAAAACACATATATAATTTCATAGGCTTTCTAAACAGCACAAGAAGATTACCAGAATTCATATTTCCATATTTATCCCTGCAGAAGGGTTGAAATCTGCCAATCCGCATAATGGTGACTTTGCTGTGTTTTGTATCACTTATTGTCCCATGTTTCTTTTATTTCTTTTTCATTTTTCTTTCACTGGACCTTCATATGATGTTACTAACCCAGAAGACAACTGTACCACGAAGTGGAACAAATTTAGTTCGCCAGATGATTCAATTGTGGTAAAGTCCAGCAAGAATGTAGATGAAGATATAAACCAGAGCTCTTTTTCCTTGACCAAATTTTGCTTGAGAGGTTTCATCTCTTATATTAATACATAAGAGATTCTACTATTTTTTGAAGTTTCTTTTATAAAATAATGTGGGTATGGTTGACTTTTCATTAGTTATATCTTGTCTAGACAATTATAATTTATTTTTTTTCATTTTAAGAAATCACTGTGGGAGTTCATGTAACTGCTTGATGATGACACAAAAAAAAAAAGTTTGCAATATATTATTGCAAGAGTCTACCTCATTTTTTAAAACTGCCTTTTTTAGTGTTTGTCCAAAGTATCCTGCTAATCTTTTTTGAATTGGGTAACAAATATCTGATCTAGTGCATTTTGTCACTTTTTTTTTTCTTCAGGAAAACTGGAAATTCTGCAGGAAAAAAGAAAATTCTTTATCTAAAACAGTCTCTCCAGGGAAGCCATATGGGAAAAAACAAAATCACAATATGCCTCAATAATTTTAACAGAAATTATTATCATTAGTGCTACTTCTTGCATCCTACAATAAACACAATTTATAATTATTTACATGTATTTATTTTTCTCTGCTAAACAAGATGCAGCATTTCTACAAAGGCTTACTGCCATTTTCATCCAAAGGATAAAGTGATTTGAATGACAATGTTTGTATTGATTTCTTCTTTCAATACTACTCCAAAGGCTCTTACCATCAAGAATAACTTCTCTGTGGTTTAATTTATTTATTTATTTATATTTTTACTATGTGTTCACTGCAGGGTGCTAGACTAAAAGTTACATTTTGTGGCTTGGAAAATGAGCATTAACTGAGTGGCAAAGTACATACCGTAACTATACACAGGTTTGTACTTATATACAATTTTGGTTAGTTAGGGAATGACCATTTGAATCTGTACAAATACTCGGAATGCAGAAACTTATACATGGAAGTAATTTGCTAATTCACTTCACTTTATATATGAAGTCTTTGATTTTTATTGCTATGACTAAAGATTTTTGTGTTTTATTTTTCCCTACAACCTGTCTTTGGAAATGGTAGACTGTTCCATTGCTCTGTTGGGTTTATATGTCAAGGTGGTGGTAGCAGGGAGCTGCAGGGATGGTCTCTGTGACAGACACCAAAGTCAAAGAGGAAGGAAGAGGTGCTCTAGGTTCCTGCAGCCCTGGAGAAGCCAGTGGTGAGGCAAGCTGTCCCTTTGCATTCCATGAAACAATTTGGAACAGATATCACCTGTAGCGTATGGAGAACCCCACAGCAGAGCAAATGGCTATGTCCTAAAGGAAGCTCTCTCCCATGGAGCAGTGCCCATGCAGGAGCAGATTTTCTGGCAGGAGCTGTGTCTAATGGGAAACTCACCCTAGAGAAGTCTCTTCCTGAAGGACTATACCCAGTGGAGAAGACACATTCTGGGTAGTTTGTGAAGGACTGTGCATTGTGGGTGGGACCCCAAGCTAGAGCAAGGAAACAGTGTGAGAAAGGAGGAGTAGCAGAGAGGAACTCCTATGGACTCATCATGACCCCCCTTCCCATCCCTCTGCATCATTCAGGGAGTGATGAAGTAAAGGAGTTAAGAATGTTGAGCCTGAGGGAACAAGGCTGAGTGGGAAAGATTCCCTGCTTTTGGCAGGGGAAGGGGAGAGTTTGTTTGTCTTTTTCTCACAATTCTACATTATTTTAAATTGAAATTTAATTAAATTTGTCTTCCCCAAGCTGAGTCTGTTCTGCCATGGTGGTAATTGGCAAGTAAGTGATGTTTCTGTATTTATCCTGACATTTAAATTTGCCATCTTATTTTGTCCCCTATCCTGTTGAGGAGGGGGAGTGAGAGAACAACTGGGTGGACATCTAGAAGACAGTCAAGGTCAACCCACCGCAATTGCTTGTCTTAATTTTTATTTTCACATTTACAGAATGATTTATTTGTTTTAATCTCACATGACTATGAAAGGATAGCTTATTGTGTAGGGGAAATAGGATGGACAAATCATGTTTGATACTATCTTGATACAAACTGATTCAGAATTTGTCATGATTTTTTCAGTTTTCAGACTAATTTCATATCCATGACCTCTGGTTTCCATCTGTTCTAAGGAGCTAACTGCTCTCCTGTGCCTCCATATAGCTATTTCACATCTATAATTCATAGTACTCTCTGTAAAGAGAGAGACTTAAATTTAACTTTTAGTTTGCATCTCTGGGGAGTACTTTGGAAGAAAGGGACCATGACAAATGACAACACCAGGACATACCTATGCCACTACTATGCCTAAAAGGCCCAGGAACACTAGTTTAGTGTGTTTAGCAGTTGAACATGAGACTAATACAGAACCAGACATCAATGCTATACTAGTATATCCCTGACTAAATTAAATTCATTTGGCTAAAAATAGATATTTATGAGAATGATTCCTCTTTTTTGAGGGTTCTGGTGCAGTTTTGTTAGTGCTTGAGGTCAATTAATCTTGTATGAGAAACCTCTGATACCCATCTCCATCCATTTAGCTATTTTCTCAGCCAGGGCTTCCAAGATCACTTTGCATTCCCTTCTTAAAGAGAATATTAAAAAATTCTTTTAAAATGAGCACAAACTATCCAAGATACTGAAATAGTTGGCAGCTCTTGGTGGTGTACTTTTAAGAGCACTGCTTGAAGACATCTCAGACAGATACACTCACCCAGAAAAAGTGAATTCCTCTCAAAAGTCCCAGAGTACATACTTGATTACAATCTGAAAGGTGTAGTGAGACGGAACTAAACTGTAATCTTAAAAGTATTAGGGCACCCAAGAGGTGGTTATTTGATTATGTTCTTGGCCTCTCTGTATTTTTCAAGCTGGCCCAATTTTTTCAACTCCACATGCAAGTTACCAACAAGGCCATGTAGACACACGCATCAAGTATATATATATATATTTATGAACAAAACCCAGAGATGCATCCCTCTACTTCTTGCATTTCTTGTTTTTACATGTCCACAAAAGGACAACTTGGTCCAACTGGTAGAAGGTCTACAATACAAGTCTAGAGCAGAGCCTGGAATGGCTGAGGGAGCTGATGTTGGTTAACCTTGAGAAAAGGAGGCTCAAGGGAAAACTTATTTATCTCTATAACTACATGGAAGGAGGCTGTATCAGACTCTTCTTCCTAGTACAAGGATAGGCTGAGAGGAAATGGTCTCAAGTTGTGCCACGTGACATTTAGATTGGACATTAAGAACAATAAATTGTTGTTTATTGTTTAATTCCACTATCTTCTTTAATAAAAAGCACTGTCATCACATATGCTTTTGTGCCAGACACACATCACCTTCTTCAGTTTGATGCTGTAGTCCAGGTATGATGCTGACATGTCTCTAAGGAGTTTGAACTGATATGCTGACATGTGTCAGCATACTCAAAGCCTAGTGGTCTTTGAGTAACTGCCACAAGCTATGACTGAGGCAGTGGGAGGTGATGTGTTCTTGTAAATGCCTAATACTGTCAGCCTTAATTTGAGGTGAATCACTTTTATTCTTTCTGTTCTTCTTCCTTCTAGAGTGCAGAAAACAGGTGCTTCTGCACCTTCCTTCAGCTCTACTCATTCTCAGGTTCAGGGACAGAATGAATAATGCATCATTTTGTAGTGCCCATTTTTGTGGTTTGGAGTCTGGTGTTAGAGAACATATGCAGTATTGTTTTGTTTCTCCCATGCCTTTGGTGAAGCAGAGACTTCTATTGGACATAACAGACAGGACACCTATGACAGGCTCTTCCATGAGATAAGAAGCTGTCCACCTGTGCCTTATACATGCAATTTATTCCTACCTATACAGGCTGGAACTATTGTAGAAGACTAATATACACTCCAGATTAGAGGAAGAGTTTTCTTCTCAGGGAAAGAATGTAAGGAGGAATTGAGGGTGCACTGAAAGGGATCAGAAGTATAGCTTTCTTTGACTGTGGCTTGTGACATAACCTTGTTGAAAACATGACTGATTTCAAATGCTATTTTCATGAAGGCGTATATCTACAGAACCTTCTGTGAATATAGGAGTAAATAAGTTATTCAGCACTTGAGACGATGCACCTTAGGAACAACAAAAGCTACATCAGGAAATGCAGTCAGGCTAAAGAATTTAATATTCTTTAATATTTAATCATATTGACATTTAATCATATTTAATCATCATGACATATTTAATCATGAATCTCACTCTTATAGTCTGTGTGAAACTAATAAGGAAATTAGGCCTAAAGAAGTTAGTGGCAGAAATATCTTAATGTAAGTTGCAGTTCAATATTTGTTTGATTCTTTGTTCAAAAAGTGTAACAGCTACAGGCAGTGCCTTCTTTGAAAATACACTTCTCTTTACTATGGGAAACTGGAGTCTAGACTCATTGAAGGACCTCCAAGAAGGACCTCACTCTTCATGCCCCAAACCCTTGGTCCCACACACTAATACTCAAAGGTCACTTACAAAAATATTTTTATAGTGGTTTTTTTTATGTAATCAGTGATACTGCTGAGGGACACTTTTTTTACAGGTTGAACTGGTTTTCCTACAAACTCATTTAAGTTGTGACTGCACATAGAAAGTATAAAAGCCTACTTGTTCCAATATGACCTCTCAGTATTATACCCGTATCTTAAACCCCATGAAATTTGTTATATAAAAGGTTAAATTGATGTGGGTTTAGATGTAAAATAAAATAATAATAATTTAAAAATCCCATAGAATTTTACCAAAAATGATTTATGAATATATATGCTTAAATTCTCAACGTGGCATGACTGAATGCATTATGAGGAAAGCTGAGCAAAAATAGATTTCTGACCCTACAATATTTTGACACTTGTCAATGGCCTAGAAGAAATAAGGTCACAGTCAATAATTTTAAGATGACAAAGATTCTGTAATTGGTTAAATGATGAGCAGTACAAATCATTGCCACAAGAAGATATGGTTCATTTGGTAAACTAGGACAAGAAAAATATTCCTTTCAAAATGAAACAATGCAAGCTATGCATGCAGAAAGACTATTTTAAGAAGAGTTATACTAGAATGCAAAGACTCTAGAAGACTAAGTAGATAATTAAATAGGAATTTGCAATAGTCTCCAATGGCATAACTACAACAGGTAATTAATGAACTAGGAAAGAAGAGTAAAGAGGTGCCTGTTACAGAGATCCACACCTTGAGAATGGTCTTAAAACACTGGAGAGATTTTAAAACAGAAATAAAGCCATGGAATATGCTGGTTTGGAAGAGATGCATCAGGATCTCAGACTACAATACTTGGCACTCTGCAAGCCACTCCAAGAGTCACACCATGTGCCTGCGAACATTGTCCAAACACTTCTTGAACTCTCTCAGGCTTGGTGCTGTGATCACTTCCCTGGGGAGCCTGTTCCAGGGCTCAACCACCCCATGGGTAAAAAAACTTTTCCTGAAATCTAACCTAAACCTCTTCTAACTTAGCTTCATGCTGTTTCCTTGAGTCCTGTAATTGGTCATAAGAGTGAAGAGATCAGTGCCTGCCCCTCCTCTTCCCCTCATATGGATGTTAAAGACTGCAATGAAATCTTCCCTCAGTCTCACCTTCTCCAGATTGAACACAACCCTCCCTTGATCAGCTGGCCATGCTGTGCCTGATGCCCCCCAGGACAGGACTGGCCCTCCTGGCTGCCAGGGCACTGCTGACTCAGGTTCAACTTGCCATCAAGCAGGACCCCCGGGTCCCTTTCCACAGCACTGATCTCCAGCCTCATGTTCCTCAATCTATACACACAACCAGGGTTGACTTAGCCCAGGTACAAAATTTGGCACTTGACCTTGTAACACTTCATATGGTTGGTGATTGCCCATCTCTCTTAATTGTCTAGCTCTGTCTGCAGGGCCTCTCTGCCCTCAAAGGAGTCAACAACTCCCAATCCAGTGTTGTCAGACCTAGTATTGTTTTGAGTCTCCCATCCAGGTGGTTAATGAAGATGTTAATGAGAGCTGAGCTGGGGGTGGAGCCCTGCAGAGCCCAGCTAGTGACAGGTCACCAGTCTGATGTCACCCCATTCACTGTAACCCTTTGTGCCTGACCTGTGAGCCAGTTGCTCACACATCACTTAACACAGTTATCCAGCTGTGTGCTGGACATTTTATCCAGAAGCATCCTGTGAGAGACAGTATTAAAAACTTTGCAGAAATCCAAGAAAAATCCATCTACTGGCTTTCCTAGATCAGCTAGGTGAGTTACCCTGCCATAGAAGGAAACCAGGTTCGACAAGCAGGACTTTACCCTAATGAACCCATGCTGGCTGTGACCTGGCCCTAAAATAATAATTCCTGTAGTTGAAAAAAACCTATACAAACATACACAAACTCTCAGAAAAATCCTTAGTGTTTTTAACTTGAGGGAAATTGAAAGAGTCATTTGATCACACCCTTTAAGTGCACAGCTGTACTTATATCTTAGGTGTACTTGAATGCCTTTGTAGGGATTTTCATTCTAGTAAAGGAGAAAGTTATGTCACTATTCATTAGACAGTTTGCTGGATGTGTTAACTTTAATTATATTAGGAAATTATATTTCAGAGTAGTAGGAACTTTCTGTGTGTGTGCTTCATGACGATGATGCTCTGGTATTTGAGTTTTTGAAAAGGACATTGAGAATGGCCCTCCATGTGTAGATGCCTGAACTAACTGCTGGCCATCCCATAAGAGTACACTCTTTGTACCAGCATAGCAACTGGTTTTGAAGGTGTGGAATCTCTTTTCCACACTGGAGAAGGAGAGGAGGGAAAATTGCAGCTTGGATGAAGATCATGGTTGTCTGCTTTTGTGACTATGACAGTGGCTGGTTCAGGGAAACAAACAAACCAAGATGATGCCCAGAGTTCCAAAGGCAGAACAGAATTTTTAGTGCTCAACAGTTCTGTGGGTCCCAACTCAGGAAGAAGTCAGTTGCCATTTGGTCTGAAGAGGTCATAGACTAAAACATGAGTAACTGGAGCATGATGAAGACTTAAAATTTCTATATGAGGAAAGAAAACTATCCAATTTTGAGATCATGAAGAAAATCTAGTTCATCCCAAGTCTAATACAACTGAAGGCAATTAACATTACTTTAAAATGTATTATAATCCAAAATTACCTTTTTAATGGAGAATGTTGTCAATATTTGTATTTAAACATCTCACTGTAGCTTTCAGCAAATAATGTGTAATTTTTAAATGTTTGGAATCATTTTCAATCTCTTCCATATTGGCTGAAGTACTTCTTAAGCAAATGTTTGCATATGTAATTAGAAAACTGTATGCCTGAATATGTGCAGCAATTATATTTGCAGCACTGTACATTTTTGGACATTTGTACCATTGAAATTAGTTGCCTCAAATATTTACACTTATTATTTCATTTCAAAATATTATCAGAGACACATCAGTTATACTAGAAATCTATGCTATGTTATTAGTTCATACACATATAGTATGACCTTTCCTTTTTTTATTCGTCTGCTTTTACTTCATTTTACTCTGAAGTCAGGGTAATTCAAAATTTCATAATATTTCCTTTTATAGCAGATTTTTTGCATGTGTGTGGGATGATGAGGAAAAACTTCATCGTTTTGAGTGACATATCTTTTATTTCTGTTTAAAAAAACACTCTACTTTTATGTTCAAAGACTAATCTGAATTCCAGGAATGTTTTAGCTTCAACATGTGCACAACTCTCTTGCATGTCATGACTAACAATTATGTTAATAGAAAAGTAAATTGATATATAACTCGGACAACATTTGTGAGTTTCTCAATCTAACCAAAGAATGTCTTTTATTTTCTAAAGTTCTATGGAATTTTTATGTGTTTCTCAATGAATTACTGCAACTTTGAAATATACTGTTTTGAAAAAATAGGCTTGGGTATAATGTTAAGTAAGACATTTTTACAGTTTTTCAAAATTGTGTATCTAATGAACGAAAAGGTTACTTTGATGAAGTTATGATTTCTGCTCTGATTCCATATTCATTAAAAATAAAATATGAGAGTTCTTCCTGACAAACTGTTTTTTGTTTTACTGGCTGAAGTACCTTTGGTTGTTGAGCAGGGCTCATGGGACATATTTTCTCTTTGCGCTTTGACCACTCAAGCTTCAAATGCAATTGCTAAAATTTATAACAGACCCCAAATCAATGGCAAATTTTACACTTTCCACTAACCCTGATTGTGCACACAAATACTTTTAAAGTATTATTTTTAATATGCCACTTATTGACTTAACTAGTTATTAGCTTTCTCTAGTAATACAAAAGTGGTTCTAAAATCTGTATTTTGATAGCGTGGTTCTTTGCCAAATATGGCTATAACTGAGAATTAAGACAAAACTCAGCATTGCTTAGGTGGTGACTCAATATGAGTGAAATATTAAAGGAACACAAGGTCAATGTCTCTTCACTTTGATAAGTGCTTTGATGGAAAACTCAGACAAAAATATGTGTGGATGTATTTGTGCTTTCAAAGCAAATGAATTGAACAGAGTGAAAAAAAGAAAATTCTCTTCCCAAGGAAAAAAAGGCTATCTGTATATCTGCAGTTTGAGATGAAAGGTAGCACAAGGACAATAGTGCTTTCATTGGTGGTGCTCTTCCTCCATTATAGCTTGGCCCCACAATGTTTCATTTATCAGGAATGTATTATGGGAGACAGTTTAAAAATATCCAAGTGATAGATATTCTTTTCCTGTTGTATTTAGAATAAATGGCTTACTGTAATACTGGAATTGCAGAAGAATCTAGTTCAGAACTTCTGGGAAAATGAACTTAATAAGCCCTTAAAGCATTCATCTATTTCTAAGTCTTTTCAGTGTTTTTGTTCAAAGACTGAGCCTATCTCAAATATTATTGTCCATATTTTTCTAACATTTCTGAAGTATGAGTGACAAATGCACATTTTCCTCACTGCTGGTCCATTTTTCAGACCTTCGTGTGTATCAAAAATCTCATTTCTGGAATAGGAAGTCTATAGTTTTATCTGCTGAACACAAGTATTTGCAGCCTGAGTCTTATCAATTATACATTGTGATAAAAAATAAGTTTTATAAATGACTTGTGATACCTTTATGATGATTTCTGCTGCATTTACAAGCACGTTTTCTTAGTTAAACCACACCAACCAAGACATATGTACCAACACAGCAGTGTATCCTGGGGAGGAATCAACTGTAGTATTTAATAGCATGCACCTCTGTGAGGATATATATCTCTCTGCCACTTCAAATTTTACTGTGTATCTCATTTGAAAGTGAAATCATGAGATAGAAACTGACATTAAAGGTACACACTCTAGTGCTGGGAGCTGAGGGTACCCTGTTAAGGCTGGTCCCACAAGAGCAGGTTCAGGCTGAAGGGTACCAGCAAGTTTTGGCCTGTCAGCCACAAGGCTTTACTTCAGACATAAGGAAAGGGCAGCTCAGACCAGAGAGCAAGAGTAGTCTGTTTTCCTTCAGATCACCCATCAATCACTGGGGGACGAATAGAGAAGAATAGGCAAGACCCCCTAAAGACATGTGCCCTATGCACATTTCTCAGTGTCCCTTTCTGAAAGCCAGCCCACCACACCTCCTGGATAGAAGAGTTACTGAAATTTCGATCTTATTGCAATTCTCTGTGCCTAGTTTCAATGCACAGCAAGGACCAGCTGATTTACTGTTTTCCTGAAGAACCCATGTACTTTGCTACCCTGCCAAAAAGGATTTAAGCTCCTTTACTGAGCAGACAACCAAAGCACTGGAAACTATGAGTCAAAATGCACAGCAGCTGCAGGGATCTGAACAAGGTGGGAGTAGGCCTCTGCTGGAGGGAGATTGGACATTGTGGGACAAACTATCAGGGAAGCAGACAGGCTGAAGACTGCAGAAACACTAAAGAAGCTGATGGCCAAGGCAGCAGAAAAATCAGAGAAAAAAATTTAGCATGACTTAAAGGCATAGTTTGTAGGGAGAGAGTTGTTGGGGGGAAGCATGGAGAGGTTAGAATTCAGCTGCATGACAGGCAAAGGGTTGGTCTCCCTTCTCCATTAAGAAACAGTCCTTGGAGAGAGGTAGCTAAGGTTTTAGATCCCTGGCAGTGCTGGTGACTGTTCAGGTGATTGATCACCTCAGGATCCAGAGTTGCAACAGCTCAGCCTAAAGAAGACCTTATATTTATGACATATCAGCTCACCTGACTTGCTTTTATTGAAGCAGAGAGCACTGAATAGTTATGCCAGCAGGTCCACAAGTCAGTAGCCCCAGCAAATTGTGCAGATAAACAGCTGGGAACAAGAGAGGGCTGGCAGTGTCCTCACTTGGCTCTGCTGCAGTAAGATCAGGATGTGTGACCACAGCCTCAATATGGTCATCAGCCACTCTGGTCAAAAAGGGTAATGACCTTCAGAGATGCTTTGTTGTTTTGGTGCCCATGTGCTAAATTCTGAGAAAAGCAGCATGACAGGTTTTTCTCCTTTACTTGATTCTTGAGAAAGAAGGGGACTCTACATCCTTTTTTTCTCTGATCACAATGTTCAAAAATAAGCTTCACTTCTCTTTATTAAGAAGATACAGTATAAATTATTGAAAAACTTCCTGCAGTTTTTCTACATAAGCCTGCAGTTTGCTGAATGTTCATCATCATCATCACCTTCTAGAAGCTTTCACCCCCCTTTTGATGAAAGTTTGTCCTCTCTGGTTTCTCTTCTCTGTGGTGGGGAAGGTGCTAACCTCTCCAGGTGAATACTGTGCTCCCTCTGTCACACTCAGGGCTCTGTATTGCTACAGTGGAGGCACTCAGGACAATTTTTCCTTTCCTCAGCTTTTTGGATGTGTCATCTTTTTGTTCGGTGACCACTCTTACCATGTCCCTACCATTTTGGCTTCCCTTTTCTTTTGGTGTGTGTGCATTTCCCCCTGCAGCCCAACTTATTCTGTTCACAAACCTTTCAGGATAAGATGGTGCTGAAACTGCAATGACTCAGAGAGTCACTGGGCAGCTGGACTTGCAGCAGAGCTGAGCAATATTAGGGGGAGGACAGAGGGCTTAGGCAAGGTGTGATGCTGAGCTCTGAGGTGGGGAGACTGCCTGGCAGCCTTACAGGCCACCAGGGCAGCTCTGGGACTTCTGTCTGTGTTTCTTTTGATTCTGGATGAGCACTTTCTCCTAGTCAAGTCTTTTAACTTTCTTTTGCAGTCATCAGAGAAAAAAAATGAGGTTTTTTTTTGGTTTTGTTTTTGTTTTTGTTTTTTTTTTTCATTTGGAAAACTAAGAAAAAAGACAAAAGTAGGTAGATTTAGGCATATTTTCACCAAATTACATAATTCCTCAAAGAAGGCACTAGGAAATTGTTATCTATAATGATGAAATAATAGGAACAGAAAGACTTCTGGTGAGCTGATTGCAAACTCTTTGTTGGTGAGAGTGGTTCCCTATAGATTTCAGACTGGGAGGAACTTTACTCTCCCAGAGAGAAACAAGGGGAGTTCCAAAGAAGCTTTTCTTTTTTGCTACTTGCTTCAAGTTATACTTGATGATACTCAGAAGAAACTGGTTGGTGGCCAAATAAAGGTTCAGATACATAAAGCTAATGTAATATGGTTCAGATATATAAAGATTCTGAAAAAGAAACTTTCATTCTCATCTCACATGGCTTTATCAATGTAAAAAACCTTCAATATATGAAAAAGTTTGATTTTGAAACTTGCATGACTTGTAGTTTTGATCATAGCATTGTAATACTTCTTTATGTGGGTTTGTTTTAATAATGTCTGAAGCAGGTACACTGAAAATGTGGCTCTTCTGTAGGAATGGGGCTGTTTGTCCCTTTTATTACAAAACTTCTGTTGGTCCCAGATTTATGGATCAGTGTTGTTTACTTGTGTTGGATTCACTTGCAGTCAGGCTACTTATCTGAACTTCTTTTCCTATCAATGGAAGGTAATACAATTTGCTCAAGTATGAATCATCTTGTCCTTCAGCAGATTTCTAAGGCAGGTCAGATGAATCATTTTTCTTGGTACCTACTTCTCTGTGTTGACAATAAAGGGAATCTAACAGAGCAATTCTGATATATCCCATACATGTTTTAAGTGTCTGTCTGAAGCTACTTGAGATGAAACTCACTTCCAGTGTTTGTGGAAAATATACACAATCTATCAACACAAATTGGCTTCTGGGTGAAATGGAAGCTATGGGTACATAACCTTCCAGCAGAGGTCTGTCCTTCAGTAAGGGAGTCCACGTAATCACGTTGCCTACAGTCGTGACTTTTGTCTCTTCAATAGGTTTGTTGTGTACCAACCAATGCCCTATGCAGAAAGGCTTCCTGCTATGTTTCAGGGGAAATAAAAAAGAGTATTCAGCCTTGAATTTCATCAAGTGTATGGCACTTTTCCAGAAAAACTGTTCATGACTATTTTATTTATTTGGAAAATTTCTGGCCTGTTTTATTTGGGGCATTTGCTCACATGTGGGAGGAGTAGCAGTAACATCTGACTTAGACTTCTGCCGTAACTTTGAATAGCTGAACTTGGGGCACCTGCATGGTACCTAATCAATGCAAAGAATTATGTTGTGGGTTTAATTAAACAGTAACAGACCATTCAGTAATGTTAGTGCACACACACAGAGTCAAAAAGACTAATTAATCTGACCTTCAGCTTCCTCCATCATTTATTATTGAACATTTGAGAATACAGAAAAATGCATAATGGGCTAATCAGATACAGCCCTTTAAAATGAAAATATGGACTACATGAACTGAAGACTAAAACTGCAAGACTTGGACCATTCCTGTTTGAATCTTAATCAATACTGGCTCCTAAAGAAAATGTGATCTGTCAAAAGAGCTAGATATTTTCTAAAAGTCACAGTCTTAAGTTTCCTGCAAGCAATCAAGACATTCTGTTACCAACTCCATTCACAATTACCATTTTGCAGTGAGAATTTTTTTGCATTTTTCCCACATTATAATTTCTAATATTTTTCATGGATTTGTTTCTGCACTTAGACCTTCCTTAGGAAAATGGGAATATATTCAGTGGCTTGCATAACCCAAAGGTAATCATGAGAGAATTTGGAAGATAGCCTTCCATGGGATCTCTCAGGTTGGAAATGATTTCAGATAAGCATCTGCTCTAGCATCCCACTCAGAGTTAATAGTGAATTCAGCATTTAGACCAGGTTGCTCAAGGCTTTGTTGGATCAGGTGTTTAAGGCCTCCATGGCAAAAGCTCCACAACTTCCTGGGCAGCCTGTCCCAGTGCTTTGCTGTCACCAGAGTGATCCCTGGACAATTTGTTCCAGTTGGAACTTCTCCTCTTTTAGTCTGGGACTGTTTCTCATTCATCTACCATGCGCCAATATAAGAGAAATTTACATTCTTAATAACTTCCCTGTGGATATGGGCAGACTGCTGTGAGGTGCTCCTAAAGCTGTCTTGTCTGTAGGTTGACCAACCTCTCTCTTGCAGCTTCTGCTCAGAGAGCAGGTGTGCCAGCCCTGACCATTCTGTTGGCCTTCACTCAACTCACTCCTGTTTATCAATGTCTGGCACTGGAAACCAAAACTAAGAGTATTCAAAATGTGATTTAATGAATATCAGATAAAGGTGAGTGATAATTTTCCTTTGTCAATTGGCTGCTATTTTGTTAACAAAGCCAGTATGGCAGGACAGTGCTGGCACTGCTTAGACACAAACCTACGTTGCTAATACCTGACTGTTCTGCTGCACCTCAAGGATTTGCAGGCAAGCACTAGTTTTGAAACAAAAATAGCATCTTCGTCTAGACAATCTTGGATTTTTTGTGACAAAATACGTCAAACCTACCTGGCTGTCTGACTTCAACCACAATAAATCAGATGGTCTTACAGCAAGCAAATCTACTGTATAGCACACATGCCAAGTTTATGTTTACTATGCAAGTGTAAAATGACTTTGATGCCTCCACATTTTATTTGGCTAAAGGTAAGATATACTTAAGAAAATCTCTCATAAACAATAAAAAAAAAACCTTTTCCACAGAGTTGCCCCTTATTGATGGAAACTAGCTACAAAACTGTTTAAAAGAAGAAACCCAGAAAATACTGGATGAGCTCTAATTACCTTAACAGGCGACCTGGCCCCAGATAAGTCACAGGTGTACTAAATACCAAAGCAGCCTTGCCCTTAATGGGTTTTAGCTGTGGGTAATTAAGGTAAAGGTGATAAAAGGGATGGATTGATTGGTCAGGGAGTAGGTGGGTGTTGTGTGGGTGTTGTGTGTCTCTTCTTTTTTATCCCCAAGTACGAGGAGCCATTAAGTAATAGAAGGTAAGAATCTCACCCCTCTCCTGGAATACAAAGAGCCACTTGGAAATGGAAAGTAAGAACCTTGCCCCTCTCTTCTCTTTACTCCTTGAATACCAAGAGCCATTTGAAAATGGAAGGTAAAAATCTTCCTCTCCTGTCCTCTCCAGTATGGGGCAGCTCCTCCCTTCCTTTCCTTTCCAGAGCCATTTGGAAATGGGAGCTAAGGGCCTTGCCTTGCCACCGTTTGGAAATAGAAAGTAAAAACTTGCCCGGCTCCACTCTTCTCCTCAGGAAATAGAAGTTAAGCAACTTGCACTTAGATTTTTGCTTTGGTAGCCATATTTGTGCAAGGTATTCCTTAAAAAACTTCAGCTCTCACCACATAAGAGTGTCCATGTATAAAGATCATATTTTTGTAAAACCTGCAGCTTGGGGAACTTTGGTTTAACACAAACCATACATTAATTTTTGTGGCTGGGAATCAAAACCCAATAGACATATCTGTGCCACATGCAGGTAGTGGGGTTCTACACAGTCTTTTCCCATCTTTCTAGTGCCTTTTCAGAGCAAGAGAGAGATTTTTCTGTTGAAACAACAGAAATTTATAGTCAGTCACAGCTCTTAAAGTTCAAATATTTTCTGCTATTTACACCCCCCTTGAACTGCTTAGATAAATTTCCCAGAGTCATTAAATCAGGAGAGATGTATCTTGTTTCTTCTTGTGTCTTCAGATTTTGATGTTACTTGATCAGCAAGTTTATAAATGTTAGAACATTAAACGGCAGTACTGTTTATTTCTAGCTTGAACAAGGAACTCTGGGTTTATATCTGCTTGATTTTGTGAAAATGTGATAATATAAATTTTCTGTATAATAACATTTAAATTTAAATAAAATAACATACAGTAAATGTGTTTGATGGCATTTGGGAGAATCAAAAGGACTTTCCGAAATAACACATCTTTTTCGAATGCCACCTGAAAACTTATGTTTGGAATATAAATTTTTGGCTATTTGAAGCACAAGTAGCTATAAAATCTTTGGGATT
>WBNO01022589.1:0-66882 GCA_013400575.1 Peucedramus taeniatus
ACTCTCGGAAGCAGCAGGCGGGAACAGCAGGGATGAGCAGAAAATCCCGGGGTGGTGTATCAGAAACTCCACAGCAATAGCTGGAACCTGTGGGATGTCCTGGCAGGGCAGGGGGATGCAGGGCCCAGCAGCAGAAGGAAGGTTCCCCGCTGGATTTGGTGGTGGCAGAGAATTCCTTTTCCCAAGCAGCAGGTCTGACCATCCTCCTCCGAAGCCCATCAGAGAGAGAGAGCATTCCCAACTCTCCAGCCCTCATGTTTTTACCTGCCTCTATTCTTGCAGTATCACTATCGTTGTCCCCCCCACCCCGAGAAACTCCCAAAGAACCCGAGGACTTCCCCCTCCCCGCCATCTCAAGCACCCAGCCATCAGCGCTTCTTAGCAACTCTCAAAGGGGAAAAAAATTCCACAAGTAACAGGGAAAGAAAAGAAAAAACCCAACCCCCGACAAGTGGGAAGCCATTCCCTCTTGTCCTGACACTCCAAGCCCTTGGCCAAAGTCCCTCTCCAGCGCTCCTGTAGGTCCCCTTTACTATTGGAAGGCTGCTGGAAGATCTCTCCTATCCCTGTGCTCTCATGCATATTCCCTTCCTCTTCTCCTTTGAGATCCATATGTTGGGAGTCATCCATGTGCAGTCTTCACCTCCTCTCCTCTCACTGAGGCAAATCCCTAGATGTAGACATGAACTTCATAACAAATCAATATCTGTTGCCTCCAAACTACACCTCCCAGTTTGCAGTCCTAAGGAACCCTTCCTAATGTTATAGATGGATAATGAGATGATTGGCTCTCGCAATTAAGGGACGAATATTGTGTGAATATTAAGAGAAGCTTTTTTAATGTACAGTTATGTTGTTGTTTAGATGTCCTCTGTTGTCCCCATAGTTCCCTTTTCTCTCCATCTATATTGTTGCCATCAGACAGCCTGGGTTGTTTAGGACAGGTAGAAAGAAGGCTGCACTTGTGCCCCTCGCATGGCAACTCCTGACCTCCAATCGAGTTGCAGGAGAGCGATCTCCACCGATAAATGGCAGAGAAGAGCTGAGTGACAGACTTTGGGAGGGGCCAGGGTTGGCTGATGCAACCCCCAGGGGTATAAAAGACTGAGCACCCATCTTGAAGATGAACTGGCCACATGCAACCCATGAGGGCAGTTCCCAGCACTGCAATTTTTCCCAGTGCTGCCAAGTGTCCCTGTCCTTTTGTTGTATTTTTGTCAAGGTTTAGTAAACTTCTTAAATTTTCAAAGTGAGCAGTTGTTTCTCACACCTTATTAAGTCCTTTTGTTGTATTTTCGTTAAGGTTTAATAAACCTTTTAAAATGTTTAAAGTGAGCAGTTGTCTCTCACACCTAACATCTTAAAAAGGCCACAAGCATCCTCCCATAGGAGGGATCCATCCTCCCTTTCTAAAAACCTACAGATTTTCCTCAAGGGAAGAGACAAGCAGCCAACAACATGGAGCAGAACTACACCAGCTTAAGGGAGACAGTCTCCTAAGAAACAACCCACAACCATTTCTCATGGAGCAGACATACCCAAAACATATTATGCTACAACCTTGAGAAACCAAGTGCCTGTGAGCAGTGGGGGACTTGTCTCTCTGCCATGTAGCAAGGTGGTGTCTCCTCACCAGGCTGCTTTGCAAGGCTGGGGCACATCTTTCCTTCTTCCCTGCTTTAAGTCATCCTGTGCTCTGTGCATGGCTGAAACCTGCAGGGAGGACTGCAGGAATCTGGGGCAAAGGGAGGATTTCCCAGTCTCTGCTTTTCTCTGCAAAGGGTGCTGGTGCTGGAGGGGCCCCAAAGCACTCAGGGAGGTTTGCTGCAATTGGTAAAATCCTTGGAAGCTGGAGAGCACAGGGTGAGCTAATTCCGTGAGGCAATTCTTGGATGTGTCCTTGCAAACTGCAAGTGATCTGCTGGGTGAATTTCTACTTTTAAAATCCATTTCTTCCTTATGATCTTGAGACTGATGGATCCTGCACAGGATTTGGGGCCATACCTGTGATGCCCAGGGTGGTGGAGAGCCCTTGAGAGGTCTGACTGGCTGAAAGGTTGGGGGGGAAGGACAACCTTGGCTAATCGCTTTAAGGCCTTGCTTATTGGCCCTTGCTGTGCCCAGGGGATGGAGGGTGTATGATGCTTTTGCTAGGAATTTGGCTGAGAGCTGGGATGGAGGCAGGGAGATGCAGAGGAGCACTTGCCTTGGCTTCACCAGAAATGCATGGTCTGTGTGTGGCTGGTCACCTTTCCAAGATTTGTGCCTCAGTTTCCCCACCTGTGTTTGGAGACCAGTGCTTTTCCCATGGCTGTCTGGTTGCAAACACAGAAAAAAACCACAGAGGTCTGAGGATTTATCAGAGAAGGCTTTAGGAAAATGCAATTTTCATCATGGGCAAGAGCTGAAAATGCTAATTTTTAAAGAAGTATAACAAGATGCTTCCTAAAAGATCATGAAAATCTCCCACCCTTCAATAATAACTTTTTTCCCTATTAAATTTAACCACTTTCCAGTGTCTCATTCTCCCACACCCCTCTTAGCAAAGAAAGCAAACCTATTAAAGAAAAACAATAAAATCACCTTTTTTGGTCTGTGTGTGCCAATTCTTGTTTAACAAAACCCCCTGCAATTGGATTAAAACTGGAGCTGGTCAGCTGTCTATTAGTAATTTTCCACCTGGTCTCTCTCCTGTGCTGAAGTAGTGCTCATTCAGCACAGGGACCAAAGTTCTTTGGACATACAGTTAATTTTTACGTGCTCTAATTTTAGACTGCAGCTAGGCAGCTCTACCATGACTTGCTGGCAACAGCCAAAATCTTTGCTCCCTGACTTGCATAAGTCTTCCTATCTGTCTGCTGGGGAAAAGTGAGGGTGAGACTTAAAAAAAAAATAAAAACTAATGCCCTCTAACACAGAGCTCACTGTGAAGTGCCTCTCTTGCAGTTTTGGCCTGCAGTTTGCTTCCACTTGTGACACAAGAGGAGGTGTAAGTGCAGCTTAGAAGGGGAAGAAATGGCTACATTTCAAAGCCTCTGTAAATGTTAAATAACTTAACTACATGAACAAAAAAGGCAAGTGCTATGAAAGCAGCTGATGCCAGCTTTGGGCTTTGAAGTGGTTGTACCATTACCCAGTACATTTGCAGAGGAAATACTCTTTGCTCCAATATTACAAAATTAGTGGCTGTGCACATTGAGCATAGAGGTTTGCAGTGCTGGTGCTCCTACCCCAGACAATACCTAATAGGTGGTGTGGCATCAGAAAGGATACAGGACCAGTATCCAGCAGGTAGACAGAAGAAATGTGGCATTTCCTCCTGTGCTGGGCACTGCTGGGGCACCTCCAGTCCTGGGGGCAAATCTGGGCCCCTCACAACAAAGACATTGAGGGGCTGGAGTGTGCCCAGAGAAGGGAACAAAGCTGGAAAAGGGTCTGGAGCACCAAGAGCATCTGAGGGAGCTGGGGAGGCTCAGGGGGGACCTTTTTCACTCTCCCCAACTCCCTGACAGAAGAGTGGAGCCAGGTGGGGGTCGGGCTCTGCTCCCATGGAACAAGCAGCTTCAATTTGCCCCAGGTGTGGTTTAGGTTGGATATAAGAGAAAATTTCTTCCCTGAAAGAGTTGTCTGGCATTATAGTAGGCTGCCCAGAGAAGTGGTGGAATCACCATCTCTGGAAGTGTTTGTAAGACATGTGGATTTGTAACAGGAAACAGAGTTTAGTGGTGGCCTTGGCAGTGCTGGTTTAACAGTTGGACATGATGTTTTTAGAGGGCTTTTTCATCCCAAATGATTCTGTGATTCCATGATCATTGGGGTTTTACCCTCTGCTGTCCCTTTCTTGCATCAGTGGTCTGCTCATCAGTCAAATTTGCTTTTAACACAGTCTGGATAAATTCAGGCTTTGCCCCACCAGCTAAATAAATGCTTGCTTTTCCTTAGTTTCTTTCCTGGGGATGCTCCAGGATGCAAAAGTCCCAGTGATGTGTTAGTAGGAGTTTTGAACAACCTGGTCTAGTGGAAAGTGTCCCTGCCCACGGCAGAGGGTTAGAACTGGATAATCTTTAAGGTCACTTCCAACCTAAACCATTCTGTGATTCTGTGATTTTATGTGTCAATGTACTCCTAAGGTGCCATAGCTGCAGAAATCCCTCTAAAGAACAGGGTTTGCAAAGCTCTGTCATGCAAACATTCCCTTCCAAGCAAATTCTTTGAACAGGAAGGGTGTAAAGCACAAATTGGCTGAAAATCAAGCCATGGGCTGGGGGCTTGGACAATTTTTTTGCCATATGATGTGGATCTTCCATATGCAAAGTTCAACCAGTTCAATGATTACAGTGGTGCTCAGATGCCCACAGGTATCTCAGCATGGGCTCTGCTGAGGTCTCCTGGGGAGGGAGGCATTGCTCCCTGCTCATTCAGCTCTTTCTGACTCTGGACATGGTAGTGGAGTTCTTTGCCTCCTGCAAAACATAAGCCAATGTCACTGGACCATGCTGATGACCTGGCCCAGAATGACTTCATGCATCTGTAACACATTGCCCTGTTATGCTCCTGTTAGAAAGTGTATGATGGCTTTAGACTGAAAAAGAACAGGTTTAGAGTAGAGATTAAAAAGAAATTCCCATGAAGCCTTGGTACAGGCTGTCCAAAGAGGCTGTGGCTGCCCCAAGCCTGGAGGTGTTTAAAGCCAGGTTGGATGGGGCTTGGAACAACCTAGGAAGTTGCCCCTCTTCATAGCAAGGGAGTTGGGACAAGAAGAACTTTAGTGTCCCTTCTAACTCAAACCATTCAGTGTTTTTATGATCCTGTTGTTCTATGATCAGTGGTTGTCATTTGTATAGCAAAGAATGGCCATGCACAATTTGTTAATGGGTTCAGAGATACCCTGGTTGACACTTATTTTGCACGTCTGAAGTGTGTCTGGTTCCTGCTCATATGGCAGGCACTTCTCTGGTGATGGAGCATTGGAAAGTACCAGGCTCCTAAAATCATAACACCTAGCTCAGAAGCATGGACAAGCAGTGATGTGAACCTGGGGTGACAGAACACTTCCACCCACCCACAAGAACAAACAGGACTTGAAGGATCTTACCAGAAGCCACAGCCAGAAGCAGGAGAGACCAAGGGGAGCTTTGAAGCTCATGAATTCAAGACTAAGGAAAGGGATGAAGGACCAAGAGTGAAATTCCTACAACTACCTAAATCTGCATTGTTTCTTCAGCTTAGTGCCCCAGTAAGCTTGTGCCTCAGTCACCTCCATACCCTCGGGTTACACAGCTTTTGGGTTTATTTGAAGTTCTGTAGAGAAGCAGGTGATGTGTGGGGATGTGGGAACACACCTCGTCTCCCTTAGCTCAAGATTTAGCTCATCACTCAGGTGATGTATGAGCCAACAGCACACTTCCATAAATATTACCTAGAATGTGAAGTGTTCCCATTGAGGCAGGAAAAATGATCAAAAGACAGATGAGCCCTCCATTGACTTTCTGCTACCTCAGGACAAAATGCTAAAAATACCCTCAGGGATATGATGGATGTACCTTCAAAAAGGCAGGGGCAGACGTCCAGGAGCCTAATTTTGTCAGCACTGATGTTTGTGAGAGCCTTGCAAGTGGCACATGGAGACTCAGGTTGCATTTTGGGCTGATACTTCCTAGCCTCCTGCACCTAAATTAACTGGCAAAGGAAAAGGACACGTTTTGGAGGGAAAGCGGGGAACACGCGGTGCAAACGAAGTAAGTACAGATGCCACATATATGGCAGGAAGAAAAATACCAACTGAAAGAGTAAGAAGGGGTCTTGTCAAAGTTTTGCCTGCTTGGCAACTTGACAAAGCAAATCTTGTTGGTTGGCTGACTCAGGTTCAAACTCCTTGTTAAATCCCAGCTCTTACTGTCTTGCTTGTTGTTCACTGATGATAAAACTTACATTGCTTCCTGTGAGGGGATGATTATGGTTCAGATGAGGATCTAGGGATGAAAGCAGGCATGATCTGGAGGTCCCTGTGGTTTGGGAGGAGGTCTTTGGTGGAGTTTAATTTGGCAGAACAAACTTGGTGTTCTTGCAAAGTTCTCCTGCTTAATGCAAGATTTTCCCTTTCCATGAGGATGTTCCTCATGCACAAGTAGCTTGCAGAGAGAGCAGAAAGAGATTTCCAATCTGAATTCATCCCACTGCAGACATCTGAAGAGATGGTGGAGCATGTCCAGAGAATGGCAGCAAAGCTGGGGAAGAGTCTGGAGCTCAAGTCATATGAGCAACAGCTGAGGGAGCTGCAGAGGCTCAGACTGGAGAAAAGCAAGCTCGGGGNGTGGGGGCGGGGAGGATGACGATGGACATCTCATTCTGTTCAACTGCTTGACAAGAGGGTGGAGCCAGGTGGGAGTCAGGCTCTGCTCTCAGGGAACAAGGATGGGATGAGAAAACAGCTTCAAGTTGCCCCAGGGGAGGTTTAAACTGGCTATTAGAGAAAATTCCTTCATGGAAAGGTTGTCAAGCCCTGACACAGTCTGCCCAGGGCAGTGTTGGAGTCCCCNCTCAAGTCATATGAGCAACAGCTGAGGGAGCTGCAGAGGCTCAGACTGGAGAAAAGCAAGCTCGGGGGCAGGGGGTTGAACCGGGGGNACCGGGGGTGGGGGCGGGGAGGATGACGATGGACACCTCATTCTGTTCAACTGCTTGACAAGAGGGTGGAGCCAGGTGGGAGTCAGGCTCTGCTCTCAGGGAACAAGGATGGGATGAGAAAACAGCTTCAAGTTGCCCCAGGGGTGGTTTAAACTGGCTATTAGAGAAAATTCCTTCATGGAAAGGTTGTCAAGCCCTGACACAGTCTGCCCAGGGCAGTGTTGGAGTCCCCACCCCTGGAGGGATTTAACAGGCATGTAGATGTGGCATTTGGGGACATGGGTTTGTAGTGGGCTTGGAAGTGCTGCGGGACTGGTTGGACTCGATCTTCAGAGAGTTTTTCCAGCCCGAACGATTCTGTGATTCTACAAAATAAACACTGAGTTGGACCTGATTGTGGTACCTGAGCTATGGTCTCTACCACAGGAACAGCTCTATCATCTTCTGAGAGGGACCAATCTGATTTTTATTTATGCCTCAATATATGTTACACATGAGGTGAAAGATTCCTATGAGGACGTTCCCGGAGAGGCTTCACCCGGCAGCCAGTCGGGGCAGAGAAAACTTCCAGGATTAAACAACCAGCGCGCCCCTCCCTCCAGCCACTTGCCGGCGGGTCAAATGCCCGGATACCCGCGGAGAATGCCCCCCAAAAATGCCCGCGAAGCCAGGTTCTGGGAGGAGCCTTAGCACATAAAAGCAGCTAGCTGCTACACAGCTAGAGCCATTTTGCTTTGGGTTGCTTGGAGAGGTCAGGGGCTCGCTCGGAGGGTCAGCTTGGCCCTTCTGCCCGCGCCCTGCGTCTTCTTTCCTCTGCTCCTGTTTCCCTGCCCGTACCTGCTTCTCCCTGCCGCACCGTTTCTGCGAACCAGCTCGTCACCTTGAAAACCTTCCATGCCGCCTGCATCCGGCATCGAACCGCGACCACCGTCGCCATCGCAGCCGCAGCCGCCCGCAGCGAGCCGTGCCCGTCGCCGCTGCCGGAGGCACGCTGCTGCTGCCGCCGCCGCCGCTCGGAAATCGCGCCCCGCACCACGGGAACTGCGCGGCGCACGCTCGGTCTGCCGGAACGGTGCTGGCGAACAGTCGGGTCACGCTGTCCCTGTCTTCTGTTTCTTTCTCCCTCTCTCTTTTCCCCCATCTCTGTTCCTTTTCTTATTCTCCCCCCCTCTCCCCCTCCTTAGTAGGAAAACTGTTTTTTATCAATAAACGGTTTTCAGATATAATATTACCGCGTTTGCGCTTTATTTTCGTCTGAGAAATCTATCGAAAGAATCCTTCCCGACTCCCTCTTTTATAGCGGGACGGGATAGGTTAGTAGGCTCATGAGTATAAAATTGTGCAGAAAAGGCCCTTTTCAGATGCTGTGGTTGCAGCCTGTGCAGACTACTGGATTAATGAACAACACTGGTAGCTGTAAATCCTCTGTTCTTAAGACACATATCAACTCTTGAAACAAAAATCTTGTAAATATACTACTGCCCTAAAAGAGAAAACCTGAAAATCCATAAGCACAGGTTTAACTCATGCAGGTAAATGATTCTATGGTTATAAATCAGTGAAGGGAATTACAAAGACATATAAGCCCTACACTGGAGTGTAATGTGTTCTGACAAGCCAAATACAGGAAGTTTCTTACATACATCCAAGCTGCTGGGTGAAGACCTTGAACACCGATTCTTTGAAAACAGGGCATTTTCTGCTGCTAAGTAGCTGCACAGAAACAAAGCTACAGACCTGCACACCACTGACTTAAAAGTATTGCAAATCCACCCCACAACTTGCCAAGGATTCCTGCAGTCTCTGAATAGAAGTGGGAAGGGAAAAATAAGTGTGTTCTCAAAAGCTTTATTCAATAGGCATTGCCCTAAAAATTCAGAATATGTATCAATGACAGGAGTTTTAAACGACTGTGAATTGTTCTTGGCTGCAGAGAGCTGGAGGACTGGCTCCTATCTGTGTTTCTTTGTCTATAGCCAATGTTTTTCAGACTCAAGTAAAATAATAGTAGGGTATTTGAAAATATGTTATTGTTCAAGAATAATCATGCCAGACACACAGGTTAATAACAGACAAAGTTGTGTATCTCCCGCATCAACTACAACATCAAGAAAACATGTTGTGGGTATTTCCAAAATCATTATCAAAGCAGTACCTGGTGTGTGGCTTCTTGTTGAGAAAGAAGAAAGACATCCTTGTGGGAACACAGTCAAGATATTTCTAATCTATTATTTAGGACTGTTTGCTGATTTTCAGTGAGTGGGATGGGAGTAGAAAAAAAAGTTTCAGGACAAGTACTCTTCAAAGAAGTGAGAAACTGCACTGCACTGCTCAAGTAGTGGGAGTGAAAGAATCTGAGAATGGTTTGGGTTGGAAGGTTCCTTAAAGCCCATCTTGTTTCAATGCCCTGCCAAGGGCAGGGTCACCTTCCACTAGACCAGATTTATCCAAGCTCTATCCTACCTGCCCTTAAACACTTCCAGGCATGGGGCAGCCACCTGCTCTGAGCAGCCTGTGCCTGGGCCTCACTACTCTCACAGACAAGAATTCATTCTAACCCTGCCCTCTGTCAATTTAAAGGGATTCCCCTGATGGTGTCACTACATGCCCTTGTGAAGGTAGATGCTGTTCTGGGGCTCAGTTGTATCATCAGGTTGAGGCTTACATTTTCCTTCCTTACAAGAAACTTGGTGACATAATTTACAGCTTCAAGTCACAAAGCAGCTGCTGAGGCTGAGGCTATCTATGGTGGTTGCATCTCTTTACTCCTGACAGTTGTAATAATCCATGAAGCACTAAAGGATTTTATTATTATTAGTTTATTTATTTAAATTTTAATGCATCCATCTAGGCTGGTGTCGCCCTGATTTTTTCAAGTTTTTTTAAAGCCTTCTGATATTTACATTTTTATACGGAACTTTCTCACACTTTTTATGTAAATAACTTATTGTTTTCATTCTTTTGTGGGGGACGAGCAACTTGATGGACTGTTGGGTTGCCCAGTGGCATTGAGGAGGTGGCACTGTCACCCTCCAATGACACTAGCATTTTAGGATACTGTAAAAATGGAGTCAGATTTTAATAAACAAGTTCTTTTTTATTTGAGAAGAGCTGCTGCCTGCGTCATTTGTTCTGTGTCCTACAGCAACAGGCTGGGATACCATTGCAGTATATGGAGCAAGAAAAGCAGCCCAGAAAACCCCCATGTCCTGGGCTGATGCCACAGCAGGGGCAGCAGGGGAGTAGGTGATTCTGCTCCTCTGCCCCACTCACTTGAGACCCCACCTGCAGTGCTGCCTCCAGCATCAGAAGGATGTGGAGCTACTGGAGACCTTAGAGCCCCTACCAGCGCCTAAAGGGGCTCGAAGAGAGCTGGAGAGAGACTTTGGACAGGGGCATGGAGGGATGGGATAAGGGAGAATGGATTCCCACTGCCAGAGGGCAGGGTTAGATGGGATATTGGGAGGAAATTCTTGGCTGTGATGATGGTGAGGCCCTGGCACAGGTTTCCCAGTGTAGCAGTGTAGCAGTGGCTGCCCCAAGCCTGGAAATGTTCAAGGGCAGGTAGGATGTGGCTCAGAGCAACCTGGTCTAGTGGAAGGTGTCCCTGCCCACGGCAGGGGGCTGGAAATGGATGAGCTTTAACTTCCTTACAACCCAGACCGTTTTGTGATTCCATAATCAAGATTCAGAGAATTTGCACCAAAATATATAAAAGGTGAATATATAAATAGTAAGATGATGGATCTGGACAGTTTGTGATCCCAGCAATTTAGCTATTTTCCATCTGCCTGTCTCATGCCTGTCATGAGCTAGCAGTGTGATTTTCTTTGCAGGCTTTTCTTTCAGTTACAATAAGAAGAGATACCTCAGCCCTTCTTTGCTTGTAGATAACTTTATTTATTTCAACAGGGAACACAGGCAGGCAGGACAACATTCTCTTTTCACTCAGCAGTATGCTAGAGTGATTTATTTGGGTTCTGGCCTCCCTTTTGGGGGTCTTATCCAAGACCTGTTGGTCAAGACCCTTTCTTCAGACAGGCTTTTGCAAATTTTACATTATTATGCAGATTTCCACAGGCCACTACAAGTCTTGGAACACTGCCTTATGGCCTAATGGGCAGCAAACCAGTCCTGGTGCTATTTTAACTCATAAGGACAAGTGTGAGAATGCCTCAGGGGACTGAGAAGAAAAATAAACCGTTCTTTCACCTCTGAATCACAGATTTAAGCTCTCCACAGCAGAAAATATGACTTTTTTTTTTCAATGAAACACACTGCTAGACATGTCTGTCAGGGCCAAAAAGTGGATATTGCAGCAGCATCTCCAGAAGCAGCTGGAAAAAACTGCTGACACAGCTAGATATGATCCTGCTCCCACCCAAAAAACTAGTTAAAAGTTAAAGCATTTTCCTGTCTGTTTCAGTTGTGATTGCTACCTGTTCTCTGCACACAAGAAGCTCTACATGCTCATTGCTTTCCACTGGCTTTTCTTTGAGTGATGTTGAAGTGCTTCTTAAATACAGATTATTCCATTTTCTCCAAATTACAGAAGATGAAACTGAGATTAGGGAAGAGACAGAGGCCTGATCCTTTGTCCAGAGCTATAGTAAAGTCCCTCCTTTACCAACTTACCCAGACATGATATAGTTATAAAGGATCTGGTTTAATGTCATGGGAGCTGGGACAGACCCATCTGTCTCCAGAAATCTCAAGTGGCAAGTGCAGCTACATTAAAACCTTGGTGCAAACCTAAATAATACCATGTTTCTTATGGATGAGTTGAATAGACCCTTAAGTTGTTAGAAGAAAATGAGGCTTGGTCAGTGGTTTAGACATGACCTATAGGTTATCTTAATGATACTTAACAAAACCATTAGAGCTTCTGTTAAGTTTTAATGTTTTCATTAATTCAATTTTCATTAAAATTCATATAAAAATGCATCAAAAGGATTAAATTTGCCTCCTTTCTACCTTTTCTCTTAATTTCATGACTCTTTCAGGAACCCAGAGCTCCCAAAGCCAACTAGGGAAGATAAAATCAGCTAAGAGTGGGATGGGAGAGCATTTGAACAAGAAGAGGGCCATGGTGTGTTAAACAGCCCATCACTAGCAGAGGAATGGGGTGATCCCCTCCCCACCAGTGAGGAGGGAGAATGGATTGAGAGCAGCCCTGAAAATGAAGACTTGCGGGTGCTGGTGGACAAGAAACTGAACATTGCCCAGCCATGTGCTTTGCCAGCCCAGAAGCCCCTGTGTGCTGGGCTGATCACACAGTGTGGCGAGTAGGGGAGGGGGGATTCTGCCCCTCTGTCCTGTTCAGGTGAGACCCCACCTGCAGAGCTGCCTCCAGCTCTGGTGACCAACATCAGAAGGACATGGAGCTGCTGGAGAGAGTCCAGAGGAGGCCATGGAGATGCTCTGAGGGCTGGAGCCCCTCTGTTCTGGAGACAGGTCAGGAGAGCTGGGGGTGTTCAGCCTGGAGAAGGGAAGGCNAGGTGTTGAAAATGGATGAGTCTTAAAGTCTGTGCAAATCCAAATCAGTGATTCTATAAAACAGGACACGAAACAGCCTGTGTTAGGGGCGGGCCTCTGCTTGGTCTCCCCGCTCCCAAATCCCTATCCCATGTTGAAAGCTGCACGGCGGGAACCAAGACTTTCCTCCCACCCCCACGGCTGGGCTGAGAGACCCGGGAACCCGGCCGGGCCGGGCCGGGCCCGCCCCTCCACCCTCCCTCCGTCCCCTCCTCCTCCTCCCCGGGCTATATATGGATACGCGGTGCGAGTCTTGCCGACTCGCTGGCTGCACCGGGGCTGTGCAGCGTGGTGTCCTTCTCCTTCCCATGGCCCTACCCGTGTCCTAACCACGCCTCCGACCATGAAGACCATCATCGCTGCCTACTCCGGGGTGCTCCGAGGTACCGGCGGGGGCAGAGGGAGGGCGGTGGGAAGGGGTGGAGATGAGCCCTCACGCCCGGAGGGGGATGCTGCGCTGCGAGCAGCGTTCCGCTGGTTCAAGGGCTGGGGTGGGAGCAGCACCGAAACACTCAGCTTTATGATATTCCTCCTGTTTTTTGGTTTTTTATTCTTTTTTTTGGCCGCAGGAACGTTGTTCAGGGGGAATAAGGAGGGGGAAGAGCGATGTGCAATGGCGGGGAGGCAGCTGTAGCTTTTCTTGGGTTGAGGATTACAGGTCTCTGCGCAGGTTTTCTGTTTCAGCGCCTCGGAGGCTTGGGGTGCGCTCCTGGGGCTATTGGAAACGGCTCTAGTTGGTCTTGTACATTTTGCCGGGGTGCAGACTATAGTGAGTTTGCACCTTGGCAGAACGTGGGCGTGGGGCACTTGCATATAAACGAGTCTTCCCTTCCCCCCCCCGCCCCTTCCTTTTTTCATGGTAGGAAGAGAAGTGTAGCCGCTTTACCGGCACTGCGTGGCTGTTTAAGTTCAGTCTCAACTTTATTTTCCTAGAATTTAATTTAGCTTGGAAAAGGCCTCTTTTCCAAGGCAAGTCCAACTGTTTCATAATACTGTCTTCCCCACACCTACATCAAGGGGAGAGGGGAAAAATGGCAACATGTTGCTATTTTTGGTGTTTTATAATGATGAGGTGAAGATTTAGAGCTCAGCAGGAGTTTCATGGTAGCCAGTTCTGCCAAGTTTGCCTTAACAGCCCTCGGTGCTAGTAAGTGACTTGTTGAGAGAAGTGGAATGTGTGTAAGTGGCTGACACCCATCATGGGCAAGAGCTGCTGCAGACACCCAACACTTCCCTGCACGCTAGAACATGTTGGTTAAAGGCTTTGGAGAGAGTATAGGAAATCCCAAACCACAAGCTACCTTGCCTGCTTGTAAAGGCATCTCAAAGGATCTTGTAGGAATAAATTCAGCAAGTCCAAGTGTTTTGCTAGATAGAGTTGTGTATCCCTTCTGCAAGGGTGCTAGTCTAGAGAAAGCTCAGGATTTGCAAACGGGGGGCTTTGCAGATGGATAACGATTTAACCTGTGATTTGTGGAGGCTCCTTGAGTGATTGCTCTGTGTTGCGAAAGGCTTTTTGCCCTCAGAAGGCAAGCTGCTAATACCTCCTGGGATGAAGAGACCTGTGAAATGTTTTATTGATTAAACAAATCATTAGCAGAGCTGAAACGACATGAACCTGGTGAATTAACCTCTGAAGTCTTGATTTTGCACTGTCCTGCCCAGTCCTGCGTGTAGAGCTGCTGGTGCTCATCTCAGCCAGGATATTAGATTGATCTGAAGGATCAGTTGTGAACTGACTGGGGAGAAGACCTGCATGTGTTTCCTCTATTCAGATATGTTTTTTAAAAGAACTTTGCTTGCTTGAGTGACTAACAGAAGACAAGTTGTATTTTCAGTTGAGAGAGGTTATTTGAATTAGCATCATCTGAACTATTATATTGAGAGTTAACTACAAACTAAGTGCAGAGAATAAATAATTCAGGAAACCTATAAAATATGTAGAGTTGACCTGAGACCTCAGCAGCCACCTTGTTGGCACTGGCATGTTAATGATGGATCTAGGACACATGCATAATTCAAAATGGAGTGAGGTTTAGGGACAGTGATTGGCCTCATCTCTAGATAATCCTGATTAGTGATGGAAAGCTGTCTTAACTCTCCTCAGGTCAGTTTTCCTCTGAGGCACCTCGTGGGGATCCTGCAGTGATATTTGTGCTTTTAAACTTAATTTAACTTATTTCTGCCTGGGGAGACAAGGGATGTTGCCTTGGTGACTGCAACATGTACCAGCCTCTTGCCAGTGCTGTAGCCTGCATGGGCAGGAAAGCACAGGACTGGCTTCCAAGCCGAATCCAGGTGCCTCCCAGAGGAGTTCTGACTTGGACTGGGTTTTGGAGATAGTGATGTGGGACCCTGCAGATCAAAACTGGTGGAGGTGTTGTGGTGTAGAGGTTCATTCATGAGACCTTATGTACTGCTTGATCATGTTGGACAACTTGTCCCGCTACAGAGGGTGTGTAGAACAAACCCACTAAATTCCTTTTTTTTTCTACTCCCTGAATATGTCTTTCAAAGTATCATGCTTGTGCAAAGGGCTGACTTTGGGGTGAGCATCTGAATGGCTCATGCTGTCCTTTAGTCTTATTGTTTTCCTGACATCTAATTTTGCTCTAGTGCTTATAAATGTGGCTGCATTAAGTCTGATCCTATTTAAAAACAAGCAAACAAAAAAGAGGTGCAGGCATCTGCCTCTATATCCATCCCTGTACGTATGCAGAGGAATGTTCTTTGATATCAACCCAGAACTGCAAAAATCAGAGCAGACCTTGGACCAGTGCCTAGGGGGTTGGATGATGCTCTGAGACACCTGGTTGGGTAGGAGGGGTTGTGGTCTCCTCATCTTGACCTGCCCCACTTTGGCCATAGGATGCCCAGGAGGTCTCCTCCTTGTGTTTGGCAGAGCACCAAGGAGGTCTGTCTCATCCCTCTCCCCTGAGGAATGATGCTAGTGTGGCTGGAACCTTGAAAGGCTGTCCTGTGCTGAAATGTCTTTTCTAATGTTACTTCCTCAGTCAGAAGTTTGGGATGAAGAAGATGATTTTGCTCAGCTTTACCTTGGAGTTAGCCTTGCACTGCATGTGAGGTTTAGCAGACCTCAGTTCTGCTCTGGGGTGGGCAGCCTGGGAGCTCCTGTTTTGGGAGAACAGGATCACGGCTGGCTGTAATGAGGTGCTGTCTCTTGTCAAAGTTGCTTGGGAGGTGAAGGTCTGGGCTTGCTCATATGAAACCCCTCTTTCAGAGCTCTCATGTGCTCTGGACACACTGATGAGCTGTAGTTGTTTCTCTTGTCCAGACCTGCTCAGTCTGGCTGAGCTTCTTGGCTGGTCTGGGACAATGGGGTCTTGTGGTTACGTCACTTTAGCATGCGTACTGCTGTGAGTGTGGAGGCTGAGGGCTGAGTTTAGTGCTGTGAGTAAATGAAGAACTAACATGAGTAATCATGACAGATTTGTTTATTTGGTCTTGAAAATCCCAGCTCCTTTCTAAAAGAGCTGATATAAATTTTTATTTGCACGTTCCTGTTCAAAATATTGTAGAATTGCAGTTGTAGACACACCATACTCCAGATAATATGTAATTGAGTAGCTTCCTGGGACTGGAGCAAACAGTTCTAAAGCTGTGTACAGGGCAGGATAACTATACTCTGTGCTGATTACTCATTATTTTCTTAACAAATTGTTTACTCTATAGTGAATATGCTTGTGCTTGGGGCACCCAAGTAAACCCAAGACACAAAAGAACTTGTGTTGCTCACGGGGTTTTACAAGTGCACCAGCATGCTGTGTGGGCTCCTGCTCTTGCATGGGAAGCTGCGTCCTCCTGAATGTTCTAGTACTGGTCTGTTTTTCTATCTATCTTTGTTCCAATTTCAGCTTCTCTGCAAAATACGTAGCTCAAAATGTCTGTTTGCAGCCTCTGCTTTGATGGATCTAATATGGTTTTCTTCTAAATAAACCATGTGAAGCAGTTTAATTCTTGGCCAAGAATTAATACGCTAATTTTCTGGAAAAGGTGGCAGATGAAGCTTGGCTTTAACAAGGTTTCAGCGTATTTTTAACTATATGTAACGCTTGTACTTCTCAGTTAATTTCTTTTGCTGCAGTTCAATTAATTCTTGTCGCTTGGGTTTTTCTGGAGCCCACATGTGAAGTCCTGTTTACTTCCACTCTTGGGATCTTTGATTCTACTTCCCTACCTAGATAAATGGTGTTTGTGTAATTTATCTAAAATAATCTGTGCTAGAGGAGCATCAGATGCTGAGTCCGTAACGCAGGAGTCAAATGCTTGGTCAAACCATTTGCTGATTCCAGGATCTCCTTGGTAGCAACTCCTGCATTTGACGTTAAATGGAATTAAATGATAAAAGTATGGTGAGCCCATCACCAGTTGCAGGATAGCTGGCTGATGTCCCTGAGCTTCCTTGGAAGGCTGCAGATGACTGCCATCTCTGAGCAGCAGGGAGGTCTCCTGGAGAAGTTGCAGTGCAGAGAGTATCCCATCAGAACTCCAGGGAGCGGGCTGCAGTGTGAGCTGGAGACCAGCTCGTCTGAGACCAGGAAAGCTGTTGGTAAAGTATGTCTTTGTGTAGATATGGTTTGCCAAGGCTGACCCCGACAGTCATGGAATGGATTGGGTCAGAAAGTATCTTAATGATCGTCTAGTTAAGGCTCTGCAGTCAGGCTTTCCAGTTCTGGGAGAGGTACCCTGGAAGATGCTCCAGGGGCTGTGCTGTGTGGCCAGCACAGGATAAGCGGCTGTCTTCAGCGCCAGAAGACGGAGGTTTGGGTTTCTTCAGGATCCAGGATATTTCCTTGGGAAAAGACTGATAGGAATGGATACAAATTATAGTTATGTCTATTGGGGCCTTTTAAACTAGGTTATAAGGATAATCTGTTCCCTCAAAGTTAGAGAAAATGCCTTGGGTTTTTAATATGTGAAAGGTGCTTGGTGTTTTCTGTAATGAACTGAACTCAAGTGTCAGTGTTGGATTATTCTTCTGTGGCTGAGTGCCAACCCCCCCTTCCCCCCATTTCTGTTGACTTGTCAAAGCTCTTCTGCTCTGTGTCACTAGTAACTGGCCTGGTACTCTAGAGCATGGAGGGTCTTGCTAAAAATGCCTCCTGGCTACTGAAGCTGAAAGGAGATAAGGCTTGCATGGGGGGTTGAATACTCAGTGTCAGGTCAGACATGATGAACGGGAAACTCAGGATTTTGTGGAAAGGATTGTCTTGGCACTAAAATCTGTAAATGCCTGGTTGATGAAATGGGTTAATCTGGAGTCTGCAGGTTTGGTGCAAAGGTAGACCTGATGAACTTGCCAGGTTGACTGATCATTCCCACGGTCTTTTCTGTTGCTACTGGGCATCTTTCATTTCTTAACTGGGAATGAAATGCTAATATTCAGGCCATGGTAACTACTGACTTTCCTGGTGTGGAGAATCTTGTTCTCTTTGAAAGATATCTTTGCTTTCAGCAAATAACTGACCCAGGACACTTGTCCAAGGCAAACCACTGCCTTCCCTCTGTCTGCAGGAGTTGAATGTGAGTTTTATGTGTTTCGAAAAACAAGCTGACAGGTTGACTTGTGCTACTCAATACTGGTCTATTTACAGGGCTGGCAATGCCTAAAATTTATTCAAACATGTAGAAAATGCTGAAGTACTAATTCTCATCTAGAGGGATAAACAGCTGTTCTCTTTGGGAAAATGATAGGGATTTAGCTGATCCAAGGCTGAAGTGTTTGACTTATGAAGCCAAAGAGGTTTGGTAGTGTAAATGTGGGTGCTGGAAGGAAAAAATTACACAGGGCTACGCTTTTATTGTGAGCCAGAAATAATCTCTTAAGATTTTTGGCTTCTTTTGAGGATATAGACATATGTCCAGTGACACCACTACTGCTAAATGCTTTCTTTAAACTTTTATCTGGTAATCCTCAGTCTATATCAAGTGTGTCCACATGCCATTTTGTAAGGTTTTTGGGATAGCAAGTTCCTGGAGCTGTGGCCCCTCAGCAAGAGTTGAGCAACCTGGTCTAGTGGAATGTATCCCTGCCCATGGCAGGATATTGGATTGAGCTGTAAAGGTCTCTTTGAGTACAAACCATTCTAAACCCAAAGATTTCTTTTACCCTTGAACAGGTAACTGGCTTTGTAAAAAATGGGGTGAAGTTTATCCCTCACCCCAAATTTGTCGATTTGCTGCTAGATTTTACAGGATGGGATTTCTCAGTCTTACTGCTTAGATACTCTAATGTGGCAAATCAGTGCAGGGTGACACTTCAACCCAACATATTCTCCTGTCTCGCCTCAGAAACAGAATTACTTGCTGGATTCATTTTTAATACTGCACTATATTACCTTGTAAAGAAACTGCTTACAGCTCTAGATGTTGTTTTGACCTGGATTAGTGCTGTAGGTTTCAGTTTACTCAGAGTTGTAGTGGTATGATCTATCCTAGTCTAAAACTTGGTCTGCTTAGAGTAATTAATGCCCAGTGCACTACTGGGACTGTCCATGTAACATGGACTAAGCAGAACCAAGGGTCTGAACTGAGTGGTCTGGATCTAAATTTAGACTGCAGCCTTTGGTGTGGCTCCTCCCTGAATGTTACCAGGGATGAGGCATTTCTGGGTTACCTGTGCCAGTGTTTTCACCACCCTCCTAGTAAAAAACTTCTTCCTTACTTAATTTAAATTGATCCTCATTCCTGTGAAACAGTTGCTTTACATATTTAAATGCTGCACCAGTGGGAGTGTCTTAATAGAAACTACGAAAAATTCTAGTGCCTGCTTATACCTAGAGAAGCTATTTTCAGTCACTTTCATTTGCCTGAGTGTGAACACTTGCTATGCTATTACCACTAGCAGATAATATCTTGTCAGCAAGAACTGAATCTATTCAATGTAATAGCTTCTTTCATAGTCCTAAAACAGGCTGATCCTTAAATACAAAAGAAAATATGTAAATACACATAAAGTGATTTGTATTTTGGCCATTTATTATGGTGCTTGTAAATAAAGTAATGAAGGAAAACCCACTTGCAAGTGCTTCTTTCCAGAGGTTGTGTATACTGCCAAAAGCTGCAGTGGGTGGTTCTTCATATAGAAAGCAAGTGTTTTCAGTGTTTTACCTACTTCTGGGGTTTTTTTCCCCACTTGAATATCTTAAGCTTCTAGAAGAGTGGCTTTCAGCTCCTTCCTTCTTAATTACTGCGTTAAGAATGCTTTTAGTTTGAGGTAGCTGATCTTTATCTTACTGTGAGCTCATGAGGTTCCCTCTTACCAAACACCACTTTGAGGAACTGGCAATTTGAGGTGAGGGTATGTCTTAGGAACATATGTTCCTATAACAATATGTTAACAAGGGAAAAAACACAATGGTCAAGTTAACTGAGGCTTACTTAGGTGGGTACTGATGATTACTCATTAATCCCCTCCAGTATTCTGAAAAAAGCTGAGTGTTGGCAAACGGCAATCCTTCCTCTTCCAGGATGTGCAGACTTCATGGAAAGTATTAACTTTTAGCAAGCCTTGCTCTAAAAGCAAACTGCACATTTATCTGAAACCTCTTACTAAAGTAAGTTGGACTTGATGACCCTGCCTTCAATGATTCTGTTTCCAAGGAAAAATATTGTTTCCTTTGCTCGGTGTGCAAATGTAACTTTATTTCTTTTATTTTTCTTTCTTTAGGCACGGGATCGAACATTCTTTCTGCTCTGCAGGATTTGTTCTGGCTATTGAAATCCAAAGCAGAGAAACAACTCCAAATCATCTCTGTGCTGCAATGGGTTCTCACTTTCCTTATCATGGGTAACACCTTTTGGCCTAATAGCAAAGGGGTTTTGGCTGTAATTCTGGATGAATTTTAATGCAAGATGTTAACTTTTTCATAAGTGGTAATTACTAGATGTGTACTGCAGCAGTGTAGTTCCTGGGGTACATGGATATTGTAAACCAGTTACATTGATATTTTCAACTACAAATTACTTTTCCTGGCTCTAGAAAATCATAAGAGCTATGGAAAGACTGACTGATGTTTAGCTGGTGTCAGTGTCTACCATGCAAATGAGGCTGAAACTATTGGAAATGTCTTACTTGGCTTGCTCATGGGAATATCCACAGAGATTTCTTAGAAGCAGCTGGTAACTGATGCAAGTGATTGCAACAGGACTGCCTTCCTCTTGGCTTGGTCTCCTTCCAGGAGTTATCAGAGATGAGCAGGAATTGTTTGTGTTAGACCTGTAAAAGGGTAAAGCCTATTTGTCCCTGGGTACTTGGATTATGTGAAACCTCAGGCTGCTCTGCTCCATTGGCTTGTTAATAATTAAACTGGAGAATGACTGCTGTCAGCATCTGTCTCACTCTACCTTCCCAATTCAGTTTGTGCTAAAATGAGAGTGTCATTTTTGGGTGGGATCCTTGGCACCCTGGTGGGATGGCTGATGTAGAGCTGGTGTAACCTGCGGAAGATGTGTGTAGCTGTAGGGAAAAAACACATTGGTGTGGGCCACAAAGAAATCTTCATGCTCCTCAAGTCTGATGAAGGAGCTGCCCTACCTGGAGATATAACAGATGCCTGAAAGCACCACTAAGGGGAGGTTGAGATTGTCCAGAGCTCTAGAGGAAGCTGCCTTAGCCCTATATGAGGGTTTTTTTTGCCAAATTCAATTTATTTGAGGATTAATGACATCAGACTGGGACTAAGATTTCATCATAGAAGAGTTAAAAGGCAAGGGGTGTAAATGGAGACCAACACCTGATGTAACCTTGTTTTCTTCTTTCTTGCACCTCTCCAGGTATTGCTTGCACTTTAATCCTCATGTATATACTGTGCACAGATTGCTGGGTGATTGCTGCTCTATATTTAGCCTGGCTGGTATTTGACTGGAATACACCAAAGAAAGGTAAATATTGCAGAACCGATACTTGTTGTTAAAGTGTCCCTATCTCCATATTTGGACAAAGAAGCACTTCCTTTTGCTTCTCTTCTTAGTGGGACTTGGCTGAATCACTGACCAAAGGCATTATTCAGTGAAGCATTTAAATGTCAGCCCTCGGCATGAGCAGTGACTGCAGGTTTCATTGATGCTGAGGGCAATACAAGATTAACATTCACTACTATTATGCCATTGCTGGCTTTTACTAACATATTTATAAGGAATAGGTTCTTTCTGTAGTTCAGAAAGATCTAAAGATTCAAGACTTTACTGTCCTCTCTAGCTCTTGCAAGGTTCAGATTGTGATGGGATTATCAAGGTGTGGTTCCTCTATGGAGTTGGTGTTGCTAAAATTGAGCAATGACTTTATTTCAGGGGGAAAAAAAAACAAAAAAAAAAAAAACAACACACACAAAAAAAAAAAAAAAAAACCAACAAACAAACCTGTAGAAGCTAGCTCTGGGAACCAGCAGTTGTAACCAGTTTTAGCAACTACTTTTATAGCCAGATGAGCACAGTTCTCCATTGCTTCAAGATGACTGAAACCATCCAGGATTTTGGCCTTCCCTAAAGGTTGAATCGGAGTGTTTCTAGTTTGAGTTGTAGAGTTGTCTACTGTGAATTTGCAGTCAAGCCTTAATTTGCTTGAAGTACCTTATATTCCAGAATGTGCACTGATTTCAGTGAACGATGCAGGTGTCCCACTTGGAGGAATGAAAGTGTTGATTCCTCTAGTGAGACAGCAAACGCTGGAGTCTTTTAGTCTTTTTCATGGACAGCCATGTGGAAAGAGCTTTAAAAACATGATTCATTTTTTTCAACAGGGGGAAGAAGATCCCAGTGGGTGAGAAACTGGGCTATATGGAGGTACTTCAGGGATTATTTTCCAATAAGAGTAAGTAAAAGTTTAACTCTATACCCTGGGGTTTAGCTGCTTTAGTGTCTTGTACTGGCACTAGTCTATCTATGACACTGAACTGTAAGCAGGACATGGCTCAGTTACTATTGCCATGCTACTGCTTGTGGCAGCTGTGGGTAGAAAATCTGAACTCTATTAACAATGATGGCAATGTGATTGCCATAAGATGCTGTTTCTAGTGGTTTTACCAGATTGCTGGAGGTAGTCTGCAATGCTTGTTCATCTCTTCAGCTTCTGGAGACACTGGCACAGGTTGTCCCAACAAGTGGTAGCTGCCTCATCCCTCAAAGTGTTCAAAGCCAGGCTGGATGGGGCTTGGACCAGCCTGGTCTAGTGGAAAGTGTCCCTGCCCATGGGATGGAATTGGAATTGGATGGTCTTTAAGGTTCCTTCCAATGCAAATCACTCCGTGATTCTCTTCTGTGCTGCAGCAGTCCTGTGTAGTGTCTGACCCTAACACTGTTCCCCTCTCATATATCATAAAATCTAGCCCAGTTTTTTGCCTGTTTTCCAGTAACACTTCTGCTCTGGAATGTATTGGACCAGAATATCTGGGACCTCTGTTCACCAAAAGTCATAGCACTTCACAGGGAGCAGTGAAATTTGTCCTTAAATCTATTTGCTTTGGAGAAGTGGATTTTCCAGCAGTGGGAATAGTTCGGTTCTCCAGCTTGTAACTTGCTCACCACATACTTGTATTTTTCCTACTGGTTCAAACATGTTGCAGAAAGAGGACAGGGCTGCCAGACTGCTCTGGGACTGCAGAATTAGCTGGATGACTTGGAAGGGAGCAGGGGTCAAATTCGGCTAGGAGGGAACTCGATCCTCTTTGGAAGGGCACACAGCTGAAAGGACTATTATGTAAGGTTGTTGGCAAGTTTTACTCAGCTTGAGTATGAGGGAGGGACCTTGATAGAGCTTTTGAGCTACCTATCCCCAAGATAGTCCAGCCTCAGAAAGGAACAGGGAATCCAATTCCAGCAGGATGCCAAAGCGGCTTAGACTGCATTCTTCCTTTGCAAAGTCACTTGAACTCTCAGGGTGCCTGAACGTGCTGCTGGTGAACAAGCCTTTTGTTGTCCTCTGAGAAGCACAGAACCATTTAGGTTGGAAAAGATGTTTAAGAGCAAGTCTGACCATTAACCCAGCACTGCCAAGTTCACCATTAAACTTGCTGTTGTTAACAGGTAATTCCTGGCAAGTCTAAGCGTACATGGAAAAATTCACTACGCCTGCACAGGCTGAAAGTCAGGCCGGGTCTCATGGCTGACAGAGAACTGAGCAGGCTCTGCTGTTGAAGATGGGTCTCAGATGTGTTGTGTTCTAGTATCAAGTCCTTAGTGCTGCACTCAACTCTGCTGCCTTGGATATTGCTGAAATGGGCTCTGTTTTGCTGGGGACTTGATTCCGGAGGGTCACCTGTAGTGCTGGTTCTGCTGTTCCATCATTCCTTTGATGCACATTTATCCTTGTCTTCATGGAAGTATGCGCTGCAGAAGCCCTGCAGGTCAGATTCACTGTGGATATTAAAAGTTTGTCAAAGAGTTGAGTTGTTTAGGTAGGTTTAGAGATGAGATGGGTTAGATAAACTAAACTTTGCAGCAGTTTTTAAATAAATACTTGCTAGTTCACATATGCGTTTGTGAGAACTCCTTATGGGTGTAATTCCTTTGCCACTAAGGGGGAGGAATTGTGCAAGGTTTATGGAATCCACTGGTATTTCACATGCAGAGGACAGAACAGGAGGGCTGACAGCTGGGAGATGACTCCTGCACGTGTTTTGGAAGAACAGCCAGCTGGCTGCAGGGTTGGTAAAAGCTGCTACAGGGGTCTTAGGGTAGGGTGGTGCTAGAAGTGGTTTTCTGCAGTTACATGCAGAAACAATGAATAATGTCTCTGGATATTAAGAATGGTACCAAGAACCAGAATGCCTTGGGCTTGCTAAGAGCATGGGAACTCCTCGGTTAAACTAATTACCTGTTCTTGCCCAAGAGGGAGACGAGTCTACAGAGGATCACTTGTTTAAATGTTCTCTCTGCAAAAATCCTTTTTACTGGATTCTGATCTGTGTAATGGCTCAGTAGGACTTGGTTTGCGTCCCAGGCTTATGGTTTGTCAGGACAGTCCTCTGCTGCATCTCATCCTGGGCCATGTGTCTGCTGATCACTGCAAGGACAGATCACACCAGATCACGCTGGTGGCACTTGTAATGCTGAACTTGCCTCCAGCAAAGTCTGCATATAGAGCTGTGGTAGCTGCATCCATACCTGCACAGGTACCAGCTGTGTTTGGCTATCAGCTCAGATTTAATTCATAGAATCACAGTACAGTTGGAAGGGATCCTAAAGCTCGTTTCATTCCTCCGCTCTGCCATGGTCAGGGACATCTTCCATTAGACCAGGTTCCTTCAACCATGCTGTGTAGCCTGGCCTTGAACACTTTCAGGGATGGGGCAGCTACAGCTTCTTTGGGCGACCTGTGCCAGCGCCTCACCACCTTCACAGACAATAATTTCTTCCTATTTGGCTTGCTGTATTAGAGCAGCTGCATGAGAATCAAGCTCTGCTCCAATGTTTGTGCTGATTAGGCTGGTCTCACTAGAGTCAGCAGTGCCTCCCAGCCTGAAACACCAGGACTGTTGTACCCAATACCTGGAGATACGAGGTCATGTTTTGTAATACCAGGTGGATTTGGAAAGCAGCCTGAATCTGGCCCAGTTACTCAGCATGAGCTGAGTTGGCCACATTCCCTGGGACTTCATGCTGCTGCTCTGACAATAATAAGCTATTTTAGGGCACTAGAAACTTAAGTTTGTCTGCTGGTTAATGGGTGGCCTTGTAAATAGTGCTTTAAGCTAAGCAGCACATGAAGCGACTGAGGAATGTTCCAGTGAACTGAGTCCTGGACCTGAAGTGACAGATGAAGCCCAAGCCCTTGCAGGTGTATGCATGGGGCTGGACTGGAGCAGGCATCATCTGCAAACACCATCTCAATCTCATGCTATTGATCCCAGCAGCCTCCTAAGCATATGCTGATCTGAGGATGTCATGCTGGAAGTGCCATGATCTGAAGGTTTTGTTTAGGTAAAGAAGCTGTCACCTGAGCATGTGAACATCTCCATGTGCAGTAGGACTCCAGGTAGCCAGGGCTTCAGACCTTTGGCTTACCTTTGTCAGACTGTGAGCACTTCATGTGTGTGCAGGGAGACTCGCTCATTGCAATGGGGGAGTGGGCATCTGGCCAGAGCAGGAATTGCTGCCAGAAGTGTCTTTTTTTTTTTTTTGCCCCTCAGTTTGTCTTGTATTCTGTGTCTTGGCTAGCTTCCTGGCAAAGCTCCTCCTTAATTGTTGTACATGATTTACAGAATGGGAAGAGAAGGGTTTGATTGCTCTGTCTGATCTAGTGTAGTGGAAGGCATTCCAGCCCGTGATGGGGTTAGAACAAGCTGAGCTTTAATGTCCCTTCCAACCCAAGCTATTCTGTGAATTCATGGCATATATAATACTGGGAGACTGGCAAGGGGTCGTCAGGTCCTGGCTTGCACTGCTGGGAAGGTAACATAATTTCTTCCATTGTGTTGCTGGGTGTGATGTGGCTAAGTGCAGTTCTTGAGTTGTTTTGCAAGCTTACATGCTCATGAGACCTGCTGCTTAGATCCTGCAGGATGAGCTCTGGTTTTCTGCTCTCTGCATGCTTCCATAGTCAATGCTGCTCAGCTCCCACCCAAACAACTAATTTTCTTCCTGCTCTGGCTCCTGGTGCTGAGCAGCAGTGGTTCTGTAGTCCCCTTTCTCCATTCCTGAATGTGCCACTGTTCCTAAAAATAAAATTGGCAATGTGGTTCTTCAGCTGTATCTGGCATCCAAATATTAACACTCATTTTCTTTACACTGTTGCACTGGCTTACTGCTTCTGTAGGCTAGCTTAGTTCTGTGTCAAGAAATCTGTTATTATTAGACAGGTGGATGGACTTTGATCCCAGAGAAACAGGTTTGGTCACTAACAGCAGCTGGGAACAGGTGTGTTAGTGCTATGGGGGGTGAAGGTTCAGCTTCACTCCCAGTACTGATTGTCCAGCTGAGATGCAGCAGGGATGTGCTGACTCTGCCTCATCATGGGAGCACCGAGGCTCCAAAGAGCTGTGTGGGAATGGAGAAGACCTTGAAGGCAAAAGGAAAAAACAGCTGGAGGTTCAGAACAGAGTTGCAGTGGTGTTGTTCAGTGACAGCTACAGCAATTCCTTGGGGCAACCTGATAACACTGTTTGCTTCTCAAGGGGAGGGGTTCAAAGAACCATCAGTGAGTGATCAGCCTCCTGAAGAGAGGCATGGAATCATAGGATGGTTTGTGCTGGAAGGGACCTTTAAATGCATTCTAGTTCCAAAGCCCCATCTTGTGCACTTTACTCACTATCTTCATTCTTGCTTGAGTCTAGAAATACATGATTTACACTACTTCAGAAATTCCTGCTTCTAGATTAAATTTAGGGAGAGATGAAGGTATTGGCAGGTCTTACCCTCCCTGAGCTGAGTTTGTGCATTAGCAGATTCAAGACCTCCACTTGCAGAGAAGTGCCCAACCCTGTCTGATATCTGTTGGTCTTAGGTTCCCTGGCTTGACTTGGGTGGAAGAACACATAGAATCACTGAGGTTGGAAAAGACCTTGAAGATTGAGTCCAACTATTCCAGTGTCTTTTGGGTAATTTCTCCTAATATGTAATCTGAACCTCCCTTGGTGCTACTTGAGGCTGTGTCCTCTTGTCCTGTACTTCTTACCTGGGAGAATAGACTGACCCTCACCTGCATCCTCCATGTTTACCTTCTGTGAGCCTCTGTTGTTGGACAGGTGTAGAGGCCAGTGGCAGCCTGCACGGGACAAGCAGGGGAAAAGCACATATGTATAAATATGAGGCTAAATCTCAGCCCTTCTCCCTTGCCATTGGTTAGCTGGATCCCTGCATGCCCCTTGCCCAGCTCCTGCAGTGGTGTGGGTGATTGATTGTCATGGGTATTGCCAGCCCTATGGCTCCATAACAGGAGCTCTTGGAAAACAATCACAGCAATAAGGCTGCAGCTTGGCTGGGGCTCTTAGGAGGTATCCAAGCAATGGGCTCCACTGGGATCTGGGTGTCCTTGCATGTGGTGGAGGGGCTGGAGCAGGAGAACAGCATATCTTCCATATGTGTGGCTCTGCCAAGCTCAACATGCAGATGCCTCATGCTCCAGAATGATAAGGACAAACCTCCTTTCAGCTGTCTTTCCTATTAAAGGAGCTGTGCTTGGTGCAGGTGAGAGATGAGGCTTGGAAACCACTACCTTGCTCTGACAGGAGCTTTAAGGAAGGAGTGTCTGCTGCTAGTCCAGCCAAGCCATGTGTCTGTATCTACCAGGCCTGTAGTCAAAAAGTCAGAATATTGTCTAGGTTGGAAAAGTCTCCCAAGATCATCAAGTCAAACCATTCTTCCAGAAGTGCCAAGGCCACCACTAACCCCTGTGCCCAGGTGCCATATCCACAAAGCTTTTAACTTTTAAAACCTGGAGGTTTTAACCAACCCTCCAGGGATGTGGAGTCCACCACTGCCCTGGATAGCCTGTTATAGAAGTCCCTCTACAACTGAGCAAGAATTGGTAGATGGAGGGGTTGCTTACCATATTGCTCCTTTTTTCCCTGGAGAGGGGTTTTTGGCCTTTAGTCTGTGATTCCTATTTCTTGTAACTGATCAAGAGGACAGCTCTTCTATCCTGGGAAGTGAAAGCAAAGTCATCTACTAATTGGGAAAGAAGCGAAAAGAATGAAGAACAATGGGGCTCTTCAGAGCTGTTGCAACCACAAGACTCTGTGCCCATTTCCGGGAGCTCTACATGACCTCAAAGCCAGAGGAAATTATGAAGAGGGCCAGTCAATTTGCAGAATCTGCTGCTGCATCATGCTTATATCACAGCCAGTGTTTTAAATAGCACAGGAGCTGTAGCTTCATCTGAGGGCAAGGCTGAGAAGAGGGAGAAGGGAATCAAGTTTCTGGCATGCTGCTTTAGTGTGTCGCAATGGTGCTTCAGCTCCCTGAGGCGTGATCCAACAGAATGAACTTGCATAGTGCCAAAACACTCCTTGTCCAAGGCAGTGGGGTGGGTAATGCTGGTGTGACATCTTGGAAGTCTGTTTTATTTCCTATGGAAACTGATGCAGAGTGGCCTTTGCGTATACAGTTTGAGGGATGGGGTGCCAAAGCTTCAGCTTGTAGTTCTGAGAGCTGCTGAGGTGTTGCAGTTGGCAAAAAGCAGCACTGTTGCAGCCTGAAAAGAGGAGATGTTTAGATTAGATATTAGAAAGATGTTATAGACTCTTAGGATAGTGAGGTCCTAGCACAGGTTGCCCACAGAAGCTGTGGCTGCCCCATCCCTAGAAGTGTTCAAGGCCAGGATGGACAGGGCTTGTAGCAACCTGATCTAGAGAAAGGTGTCTCTGCCCATGACAGAGGTTTGGAACTGAATGATCCTTAAGGTCTCTTCCAACACCAACTATTCTAACATATGGAAAAAATTAAATTTGATCTCTATTTTTGTAGGATGATGCAGCAGTCCTGCTATGTTTTGTCCTTTGTGCTTCCTCAGACTGCATGTGTACTGCCTGGGGAAGATGCTCTGACACATGGGATGCTGCTGCTACCTATAGCATCAAAAAAGCTCCCTCTGGCAGTAGTGGTACCAGGGAATGGGTTGTTCTCTGCCAGCTAAGACAGCTGTGGAGAGTCCATGCTCTGCAAACAGAGCAGCAAATGGTTAGGAATATTGCACAGCCTGAAAACAATGTGATCACAACTCCTAGAGCATGCCCTGCAGGAATCAGAGATGGCTTGAGGTGTCTTGTTGACCCTTTGGCATGTAGGCCAGGGCAGAACCTCTTAAAAGGAGGGATAATTTCTAGTGGTTACCACCCTTCTGCACATTTTCCCACTTGGAAGGTAACCAACAGGCCCATTAACTGGTTGGCTCTTTTTTCAGGCATTAGGTGAACTTGCTTCTGCTGTGAGACAGTGATGTTTATGTTCTTTCCCCCTCATACTGGCATGTGAGCCACTAATGTGCTGAGAGAGGGCCTGGAAGGAGGTAGCTGTGGCTACAGGACTGAAAAACTTGATTGGTTTGGGCAAGAGGTGTGTCAGAATATCTTAGGAAGGAGTGAAGAAGCAAAAGGCCCAGGCTGCAGCGACCCATGCCCTATTCCTACCGGTCTGGCCGGCTTCTTGTGTCTGAGATCAGCCTGTTTATCCTGCTCCCTCTGCTTGGGAAACTGAAGTCTAAATGGCTGTTCCTACCAGAGCCTCTGAAATCCAGGAGAGCCTGTATATGAGCTCTTAAGCTGTTCTCCCTGATGGGAAGAGAAACAAAACTTGGGGCATGTGAATTTTTTTTGCTTCTCCCACTTTTATTTACTATCTGAAAATATCCATCTTCAATTGAGTTTTCTTTTCTTTCCTAGCTGGTTAAAACCCACAATCTGCTGACCACCAGGAATTACATTTTTGGGTACCATCCACATGGCATCATGGGCTTGGGTGCCTTTTGCAACTTCAGCACAGAGGCCACAGGTGTCAGCCAGAAATTCCCTGGGATCCGACCATACCTTGCTACCCTGGCTGGGAACTTCAGGATGCCCATATTGAGGGACTACTTAATGTCTGGTGGTAAGCACAATCACACTGTGCCATTTCTGCTTATGCTCTTGGCTCTGAGCTGTCTTCACCTCTTTCAAGTGAAAAGCTGTGTTGGAAGGTCATGTAACCACTTCCTGCTGGTAGCATCACCCAAACATTGCTTTCATCTAGTTGTCATAGGAAGCTGTGAATAAATGTGAGAAATCCTGTCTAGTGGAGGGTGTCCCTGTCCGTGGCATAGGGTTGGAACTGGATGATCTTTAAGGTCCCTTCCAACCTAAACCACTCTGTGATTCTGTGAATATGACTAGTTTGGGCTGCAGGGACTGCTGTTCCTCTGTGTTCATCTAGGATACTCTTGTCCAAAAGCATAGTAAAGATATCTGACAACTGTAGTTGTGGAAGGTGGAGACATGGAACCAAGTTGTCTTAAGTATTGTCTGAAGGTACAGGAAGAAGTTGCACTGACTGAAAATACTGAGTAACCACAGCCAGCTCAGCTCCTGGGCTCACTACCACATCACTTGGCACACATCTGTGTTTTGTGGTGCATGCTATCTCCACCCAGTTGCACTGCTGGGTGCCTGCCAGGGGTAAAGAGTGTGATACCAGCTTTGAACCATACCAGCTGTTCAAAGACCCCCTTCCCTCAGTGTATTCCTGTAGATGGATCACACGGATTATGCAGTGATGTAAGTGTGCTGAATTACATTAATAGGTCTGTTTTAATGGAGTCCAGGATTTTAATGCTGGAGGGCTTGTAAGTTATGACTGGGCAGAGGAAACAGTGTTTAAAATACCAATAAAGTGTTCTTGCATGGCCTGAGCTTCCTTTTCAGAGTGAGGGCACCTGCCAGTTAGATAGAGGTGAGGGAGTAACACTTAAAGACTGTGAATTGAACAATCCAGGAACCTGTTTGCTGTTTCTGGAACTGGTTTGTAATAAACTGCTTTAAAACAGCTATCTTCATAAGTACCTTGGCTGGGAAGATAAGAGTTGCTGTACCTGACTCTGACTTGTTAGAATTGACTCTTTTTATTGTCTTAATTGAGAGAGAGAAAAACTAACTGGATCTGGTGCAGAGAAGGTGTTTGTCCCTATCTAGAAAGGGCAGTATCTCAAGCTGGTTTTTATCTTCCTGTACTGATGTTAGTTGCTGTGTGAAGTCCATAATTTGGGAATTCCCGGGACAGCAGCACATGAGAAGTTGGAATCTGCTTTCCAGTCTGTCACATCTGTAAATTTAGTTGTGTTAAGTTTCCATGCAGCCTTTTTATATTTTAAAAAACTATCTTTAATCTGTTCACTATGACTGGCAGACAAGTCTTGTGGCCAGACAGAGCTGCTTTCTCCTTTTTGGAAGGAACATGGGAGTAGGCATTAGCAACAACATTACTGACTTGGCTATCCCTGACCATTGTGCTTAAACCAGAGGAAAATTGTGCTTAAACCAGAGGAAAATTGTGCTTCTTCAGTTCCTAGAATCTAAGCAAGACTACAGGTGCCATGAAGTTAACCTTCTGAAAGCCATAATTTGTCTTCATTTTCCTATACTAGAACTTAAGGGTGCTGATACAAAGGTCTTAACATCACTTGGAAAGTGTTGATAATTCCCTCAATCCTTTTTTCTGTGGACGAACACTTCCAGGTGCAATTATAACAAATCCTAACACTGTACCAATACACATAGTTGGTTTACAACTAGTATGAATTCCTAATTTTACAGCCTACTGGAGGTTAAGGTACAGCAGGGATCCTATAAGGCATGAGGGCATGACCAGAAAATCCTATATACCATGTGAATGTGCCGAAGAGCAGGATTTATCTATTGCCACTTGTCTCCATGTCTCATTGCACTTTCTGAAGGAACTATTTGGTGCTGTGAGCAGCAGTAATCTCCTCCTGCTAACAAGTGTGAAAGAGATGAACATAAATCTCTTACCAGGCCTGTGTAGCCAGCATGACCCTTAGTGTGGAGAATGGGACAAAGTTGAAAGTTGGAGCAGTGAGTATAGCCTGAGCCTTTCAGAGGAAAAAGGGTCAGGGAGATTCTTCATCCTCAATTCCAGCTGATCTGTCTCAAGTGTGGTGTGCTCTGTTCTTACCTGGAGCTGGGATAGGTGATAACCCTGATGCCCAGATAGACATCAAGGCTGGCAGACTTCTCCTGTCTAAGTCCCCAGGGCCTGTTCATCATTTAGTTCTTGGCTCAAGCAGTTAATACCATGAGTGTAAATAGGGCAGTGACCTAAAGTACTCAGATCAGATGTGTTGTGTTATGGGAATGTAAGTGATGCCATCCCATTTCTCCTTGGCTTATTCTGGCCAAAAAAAATGGCCAGAATGAGGCAGGAGCAAGCTTGGACACTGATTGTAGGATAAAGGCAAGAGTTTAAAGAGCAGACAATCAAATTTCTTTACATTTTTAAAGCAATACAGAGGAAATTAAAGGTGCTGTCTCTTGGTTTTCATTTCCCTGGAGTGGGGACTGGTGCTTTAGGACAGAAATTGCTTACTAAAGGTGAAGTCCTGCTCTTTCCAGTGTGGAATAGAGGGAAAGACCTTCACAGACACTTTCCTCAGAGTATGGATTTATGTAAATACTCTGTGCCATAAATTGCAAGAGCTTCATATTATTTCAGGTCTGTCTTAAAAGTTTGTCCATTTATTCTTTTTATATCACTGAATCTATTCCACATCTATCCCACTACCTAATTTTGCTGAGGAATTGGTCAATATCAGATCTTATCTATCAAAATAACACAGCTGCTTTCTTCCTTTCTAAAGGTAAACCAAATCCTGCTCTAAAGTTTACATGGAGGGAGGATGTCTGACACCAATGCCTTTGATATCACTAGGTATAGAAAATCCTTGCTGAAGTCTTTTGATAAAGGAAAATTTTTGAGAGCTGATGTTTGTGGAGTTTATGACCAAGTCTAGTGCTGCCAGGTCTGTGAACTGCTTGTTTAGTTGAGGAATAGGTTGCCTGCTAATACTACCTACTCTGACCAGAGGGAGGTTGGACAGCTCAACTTGCAATTGAGGCATAAACTTTGTGCTGTAAGCATGAGAAGATCCTGAAGTCACCAGCCAGTCTTGCAGTGTGACCCTTGTGTCTGTCTCCTTAATCCAGGTATATGTCCTGTGAACCGTGACAGCATCGACTACATCTTGTCCAAGAATGGCAGTGGTAATGCCATCATCATCGTGGTCGGAGGGGCAGCAGAGTCCCTGAACTGCACCCCAGGGAAGAACTCCGTGACGCTGAAGAACAGGAAAGGATTTGTGAAACTGGCTCTACGGCATGGGTAAGGGGCAACCTCAGTGCTGGAGCAGCACTGCTGCCATGTGCAAAGTGCTTTTATTTTAATAACTTGGTCTAGGTGAAGATGTCCCTGTTCAATGCAAGGGTATAGGACTAGATGGCCTTTAAAGGTCTCCTCCAGCCCAAACCATTCTGTCATTCTGTTCCCTGAAGCAGATGATACCTTGGAGGGATTCTCCTTTCTGCAGTTTTGCTGTGTTGTGTGGGTGTTTGCTCAGAGCATCAGACATGAGTGTCCTTTGGCTTCTGCCCCTGAGCAAGGTACAGGGGTAGGGGGATCCCTGGAACAGCAGGAGGCTTCCATGGCAAGGAGAGGCAGTGTCAGTATGGGGTCCTGTGCAGTCCCCCTGATCCCCATGCGTCTGAAAGGAGATGGCCATCAAAAATAGGAGTTGAGTATATATGGAAGCATGTCCAATACTTGACTGCACAATGTTCAGTAGGCCCATTGTCAGTACAATTCTCTTGTATACCTTCAAAGTATATCTATTATGCCATGCCAAGTCTGGCTGGCTTATGTCAGCACCTTGTGCTGCAAAAAAAGCTCTGGGCAATGGTGCCAGCAACTGTGCAGCCTGGCAGAACACACAGCAGCAGGTGTGGGGCTGTCATAGGAACTGCAGTCCAGGGCTGGGGTCCTGAATCTTTCTGTCTTTCTAGAGCGGACTTGGTTCCTGTCTACTCCTTTGGGGAAAATGAAGTGTACAAGCAGGTGATCTTTGAAGAGGGTTCCTGGGGAAGATGGGTTCAGAAGAAGTTCCAGAAGCATATTGGCTTTGCTCCATGCATCTTTCATGGCCGTGGCCTCTTCTCCTCCAACACCTGGGGGTTGTTACCTTACTCCAAGCCCATCACTACTGTTGGTAAGGTTTTAGTATAAACATGCTGTGTGCCTCTCTAGGTAGCAGAATACTTGAGTCTGTGCTGTACACCTGCTGTAGTTTGGTCTTGGAGTCTTGACTAGAAAATGGCTTTCCCTTCTGTGTAAAAACCTTCCTGCAAAATTGAGAATGAGCTAGAAAAATTTCCAGAGATTACAAGCCCTCAGTCAATGTTCTGCTTCCAGGCAGTTTTGCAAAAGAGCTCTTTTTTGGGGGAAAAGGCTGTAGCTCTACTTTCTTTGGCCGTGGATGGCTAAAGTCAGAAGCAACCTAGCCCCCCATATTCCAGTGGGATGCATGTCTGACAGATGAATATTTAAAGCCAACCCTAAAGCTGGCATTTGAGTCTTCTAACCCAGAGCAGCGGGGCTTTAAGGAGGAGGGAGAAAAGGTCAGCTTTACTTTTCTGGTGTGTATAGGGGAATACATAAGAATTGACTCTTGGCTCATGTTAATTGAGGAGGGATTTATCACTCTGCTGTAAACAGAAGGGGGAGTTCTAGCCACCTTGAACAATAGATGCATTTGTGTAGCTAAAGCAGGCCTGGTATTGTTGCAGATATAGTGTGTGTCCTTGTTGTGGGACAGTTGTGCTTCAGAGCCTGGAAAATGTGAGGAATCAGGCAAACCTCTGCTATAATGCCAAACTATGCTGTGCCAGAATGGGTGTGCTGAACTACCATAGCTGTGTCCATAGAGGACACATACCTTAGGTTGTAGGAGCACTTAAGCTAACGTGGATTTGTCCCTCTTTTATCAGTTGGAGAGCCCATCACCATCCCCAAAATTGATAATCCATCCCAGAAGGATGTGGACTTCTACCATAGCATATATGTGGACTCCCTGATCAAACTCTTTGACAAATACAAGAGCAAATTTGGCCTGCCGGAGACTGAGGTCTTGGAAGTCAACTGAAGGCACTGGCTCAGCAGCACCTCCTTCTCTCAGAACCAACACATCGTTTCCAGGAGTCCAAGTTGTTACTGTGTACTTGAAAGCATGTGTGGGTGTATGTATTCTTCAAAGCAAGTGTTTAAAGTATTGCTAAACCACTTTAAAAATAATAAAGAAAGGCTTTGCTTTAGAGAAATCCCATTACAAACATCTTTTTATACAAAAAAAAAAAAGCACAACTCCCCATTGCTGTGAGGATTTGGATAAATGATTGCCTTTGTAATCTGCTATTTAATGCTGTTGGATCACCAGCAATGGATTACAGAAATTCCTACAGCTACTGTACTCGCTAGCACAAGCAATTTTAGGAGAGTAGGATTCATCTGCTTTTCAACCTAAAAAGCAGCAGGTTGATTTGAGCAGCATAGCAGTTTTACAGGTGTGTTGCACAAGAGTCCTGTTGAGACGTGCTTATGTAGTACAAGGGTATTTCTGCTTTGGAAAAGCCCTTTCTGGAAGTACAGTTGGGCTGCCAACCCCCTTGGTGTGGCATCTATGCTGGATGGTGCAGAGAGAGTCAGGTGAAGATTGATCCATAGTGTAGTGGATGATTTTGTGGCTGTAAATTCACTACTGTATTTAAAATATCAGTTTTAGAAGCAGGTATGTCCCAGGTGCTTCTTGCCCAGAGGCTTGTAGCTGGAAATACGAGGCTTCTTTATAGCCACAAAATTCCAGGGATGAGCTCTAGGAGCAGTGGGATGGTGCAGTCGTGTAGCCCTGGTGTTGCAGACCTTTAGGGTAGACCTTAGGGGGAAAATGCAGTGGGGCTATTGATGGAAGTGCTTTGAATCCCAGAAGTATTTGGGGAAATCTAGAAGTAACTTCTGGCCTTGAACATGGCTTCTAAGTACTCCATCCAGTGAATGTAAAGGAGTAGGCTTTGCACACACAGGATCTAAAGTGAGCTGCTTTTAAAGGTATTTATAAAATGTTTATGTGGACGTTAACACTGCTTGTAGTGAGATTTCTTGAGAGTACGTAAACATTTGTTTATGTATAAACCTGAAACACAGCACTACTTGCATGTCTGACCTGCCTTTTTAACCATTCAGTTGATTGTATTTTGAGCTCTAAAATGTGCCTTTCTTCCATGCAAGAGGATGGTACTTCACATTCCTGGAATCTTGCCTCTAAAGACAAGTGTTCGTCTGTCATATTTGATAGATTATTGTATTACAGAGTATCAATTTTTGTACAAATTTCTAGAAATAAACTTGGGCAAAAATAGTGGGCTGCTTTGGTCCCTTCAGTGTTGCAGGGTTTGTGGCTGGTATTACAGCAGTAGTTTGTGTGATTGCAGTTGTGCCTTTTTTCCTGTGGGGAAAAAATGGTTTGTCTCTACAAAAGCAGACTCACACTAAAATCACCATCTCTGGAAGTGTGTAGTGGTAGACCTGGAAGAGTTAGGTTAAGGATTGGACTTGATCCTAAAAGTCTTTTCCAACCTTAATAATTCTGTTCTACCATTTGCATGCTCTCTGCATGGGACAGCCAGGATATTTTAAGCAAACTGTCTTTAAAGTGGTTTAAAGTTGGGGTTTTGCCTTGGAGTGTACAAGGAGCTGAGGCAGCCTCCATCTGTGGACCTCCTTCACTGAGCAGATACAGAAAGTGCATGCCCTATTGCCCCTTACAGCAGATTACTTTGGGTTTTGTTGCTGCCTAGAACAGAAAATGCTGGATTGCATCCCTGGTCCTCAGGCGAAGAAATCCTTCCAGCCCCTTTCAGTGCTTAAAAGGGAGCTTCATAAAAAACAGTGACTTTCTATACAGAGTGCTTAGTGATAGGACAAGGGCCAAATAATAACTCCTATAAATAGGCAATAAACCTAATAGAGAAGAGATTTAGATTGGATATTGGGAAGAAGTTCTTCCTTGTGAGGGTGGTGAGACCCTGGCACAGGCTGCCCAAAGAAGCTCTTGCTGCCTCATCCTTTGAAGTGTTCCAGGCCAGCAACCTGGTTTAGTGGAAGGTGTCCCTGCTCCATGGTAGGGGAGTTGGAATGAGATGAGCTTTAACTCACTTTGAGTGGTCGTTTCCAATTCAAACCACTCTGTGATTATTCTTGTTAGAGCCCCCAGACTTCTACTACTGGAGGTGCAAAGTGCTGCAGAAATAGCTCACAGTGCTGAAAAGTTCATGTTCTAGTAACAAGGGAGGGTTTAACCTGTTGTTTTTGGGCTAGGTCTGGCCTGTGAACCATGGAAGTGATCAATTAGTGTTGGCTGACTTTCACAACCTGACAATGTTGTTCTCCAAGGTGAAAGCCAAACTTACTCTTTGCCCTTTTCAGGCGTGGCCAATGGAATTTTAAAGTCTCCTGCTCAGGAAGATAAACCTTGTGTGTTGCTTGCTTCCCCTTTTCCTCACCCCTAGTAGGATTGATTTGTATCTCTGTGTTCTGCTAGCTGACGTGAAGGTTGTGTTTCCAGTGACTTCTCTGGAAATGAATAGCAAGAAAAGCTCTGCCCAAACCACTTATAACTACTTCTGACATGTCACTGGAGTCCACCTTTGCGGATTCCATGAACTGGAGGAGGTCAGTTCTTGCAGAGCTTTTTCTAAGCAGTGTTTTTGATTATCAAGTTTCAGATCAAACCATAGCTGCAAACTGAAAATTCCTCCTAACACAGAGGAGGTAGAGAGTTATTTCAAACAAGGCTCCATTCTTGCAAAAAGGGATATACTAATGAATATCCTGTGATTTTCCATACTACAAGGTTGGACCAGCTCTGCTGAATTTTTGGCTGTGCTGAGGTAACAAGAGATTGACACTGAACATTGTTCTTTTGCTATTACCAGTCTATGAAAGGGGAATTTTTGTCTGATCTCAGCTCATGCCCAAGTTACTAGCCCATGTTGTCTCATACAGTAGTGTGCAGAAGACCAAATGCATCTTGGGCTGATCTTACAGTGTGGCAGTAGCTCAAGGGAGGTGATCTGGCCCCTTTGCTTGTGAGGCCCCACCTGCACTGCTGCCTTCAGCTCTGGAGTCCCCACATGAAGTAGCTCCTGCCTTTCAGTGGTCCTGGCTGGCTCTGGACTCCCTTGGGCTTCGTTACCTCAAGGACAAAAACAAACGACTGGAAGCGCTCTTCCTTCTCAGGACCAGAGTCCTACTTTATTTCCTTGATAGGAGTCACCTGGTTATCCAGGGAGAAAGAGAGGGCAGGCAGGCTGCCCCTAGAGGGTTTTAAGCCCAGGACAAGACCACCACTACCAGGGCTCTGGGGAGAGGGGAGGACCATGTGATACAGTGCAAAATACCAAACCCAACCCAGTGCAAAACAACAACTAAATAAACTATTTAGTGCAATACATAAATTGCACACAAAGACATAAACCAGGCACGTCCAGAGGAGGCCACATAGAGGCTCTGAGGGCTGGAGCCTGTCTCTACAGACAGACTGGGAAAGCTGAGGATGTTCAGCCGGGTTAAAAGAAGGCTTCAGGGAGATCTTAGAGCCCCTGCTCTAAGGGGGCTCTCTAATAAAGGGGCTCTCAGTTGTAGAAGGACTTTGGACAAAGGTATGGAGGGATAGCACAATGGTCAATGGCTTCACAGTGACAGAAGGGCAGGGTTAGAAGGGTTTCAGAGTGAAGAAATTCTTCACTGTGAAACAGAGGCACAGGTTGCCCTTCTGTGACTGCCCCATGCCTGGAAGGGATCAAGGTGAGGTTGGATGGGTCTTGGAGCAACCTAGTCTAGTGGAGGCTGTCTCTCCTGTGGCAGGGGTGTGGAACAGGATAAACCTTAAGGTCGTTTCCACTTCAAACCATTCTGTGCTTCTATGAGCTTAAGCACTAATAGGAGTTAAAATTATCACCTCTGACTTTGTGGTGATAAGCATTAGAACAGTCTGCCCAGGGAAGGTGTAGAATCATGATCCCTAGGAGTGTTCTAAAAGTTTGTGGATGTGACTTGTGGAAAATGGGTTAGTGGTGGCCTTGGCAGTGCCAGGTTAATGATTGGACTCAATGATCTTAGGACTTTTCCAACCATGACAGTTCTGTGTCTTTGGTTCTTTGACTATGCTGTGTGTTGCTGGGACTGTGTCAGGATGGAATTTATAGGCTCTTGCTGCCTTATCTAGGTCACTTCCCTTGGCTGAGATAGGCTGCTGTCCATTACAGACCAGCCCTGAAAGCTGTTCTTACAATCTCTGTTGAGAAATTAGCATCTTTGCTTTCCTGTGGACCTCTCTTGCCTTTAGCTCAGCAACTTCCCCTTCCTCTGCTTTTGTTTAGCTTGATATATGAAGTATATTTGCACTTCTCTGGTTCTTTAAGATCTCCCTGTCCTCCTAACATTCCTCATTATCCCTGCAAGAATCCTGATAAATCTGTCCCTTATTACAGGCTGGAAGAGGGGACTTTCCACTTTTACCACTTTTTCCTCATGTGTTTATACATAGTTACTGTCCTGTTTTGTTGTCTTTGCTTCAAATCAGAGCTCTCCCTCTGGCAAACAGAACAAAAGGGTATGTTACTCAGTTTACTATGGAAAAGGCATGGCAGTTGGATGCAGGCCACCTGCAGTGATTTATCCCTTCCTTGACTGCCAGCCTTAGGGCATTCTGAGCACGTTACATGAATCCCTTTTTTGAGTTTTGAGCCCTTCATGACTAGAAGGACATTGGGGGACAGAAGTATGTCCACAGAAGGGAATGCAGCTGGGGAAGGGGCTGGAGTGCCAGAAGTGGCTGAGGTAGCTGGATGGGGCTCAGTGTGGAGGAAAGGAAGCTTAGGGGGGACTTGGTCACTCTGTAAAACTCCCTGACAGGAGAGTGAAGAACCTTCAGGTGAAGGTTGGGCTCTCCTCCCAGGGGACAAGGGACAGAACAAGAGGAGACGACCTTAAGTTGCACCAGGGAAAGTTTACATAGTGTATTAGGGAAAATTTCTACACTGAAAGGGCAGTCAGGCACTAGAACAGGCTGCCCAGGGCAGTGGCAGAGTCTCCATCCCTGGAGGAATTTAACAGAAGTGCAGATGTGGTATTTGGGGACATGGGTTAGTAGTGGGCTCGGTATGGAGTGGTTGGACTCAATGGTCTTAGAGGGCTTTCCCAATCTTTATGATTCTGTGGGTTTGCTCAGCTCTTTTCTTCCTCTCTGTAAAGCAGGGCAGCATTATGTACTGCAGCACCAGCTGTAAAGGTGGAATATCACCAGCTTGCTTTGAGCTCCTCGTTAATTAGCATAGCATAAGCAGAATAATGCTGTTTGTAGTGTGTACACAGCTTTTTTTTATTATTATTATTATTCAATGTGGAAGCAGACCTGGGTCTAATGAAGGAGATTGAAAAAACAGAGAGGACATACTGCCCCCTAAGGTGCCTGTCAGTAACTCCATGATAATGTAACAAAGTCCCCAAGCATTTCGGGGGAACACCAAGTAGCAATACCAAGAAATCACTCACCCAGACTAGAATGGCCTTCTTTGAGGAGGAGGCAGAGACCAGAAATGGATGCATTACCCTCTGAATAAACTTTCTGTCAATTTAGCCCAAGCAGCAGTACCACAAGGAATAATGAATCATTTTTCTGCAGTGCACATTCTCAAAGCTTTGTGCTGTAAAATGATCCCCTTGAAAATGGTTCTTTTGGGCAACAGCTTAGATAAATTAAGTTTTTCCATTTAAAGAAAAACCCATACTATCACAAAACTAGGCATTTTCTTGCCTGCTTCTGCCAGGGATTCAAGGGACCACATTAGGCAGCTGAAAGGGCAGGAAAAAAAGCTAATGTCGGGATTTCTCTATTTTGCTTTGTGGTTACCTTTTTTTTCTCTTAGATGGTGTTTTTGGGGTGAAGATGTTTCAACAGGTTGTTAAAGGCCATAAGGTAAGCCTGGTGAGAATTTGAACTCCATCCATGGTCTGATTATACACTGGTTCCCTGATTCCTCTTAGATCTGATCCACACTTCTAGCCAATCATACATTGAGAGCTTTTCCCCCCAGTAGTTTTTGGCTTTGTTGTGTGCTTTCTGCTGTGCTTTGATCATGGTGGCACAATGCAGGCAGGGGTGCCCTCCTGCCACATGTGACTGAGCCAATATTAGCCTCTGTGCCAAAATGTCATACTGCCATTGCGTGACATCTTTGGAACGGTTGAGCTTGATGATTTGAGAGCTCTTTTCTAACCTAAATGATTCTGTGATTCTATACCTTTATGCAAATAGGCTCTATAGCATCAGCAGCCATAGAACCCATCCATTCTTCTTCCTTGTCACATCAGAGGGGCTGGATATCCCAAATTCTTTCTAAATAGATGTAAAGGTTTCATCAGTGAACAATCAGTCAGAATATTATGACCTACAGATGATACCTTATAAGTATCAAAGATCAAGAAAGTCATGGTGGTTTAGTATAATGGTATTATATTGTCTGGGAGATGTATATAGCCAATGAAAGTACAAAGTTTTGGTGCAAATGCTGTCCTAGGGAGGCTTAACAGCCAATAGGCTCCAATTCAATGGGTATACTGAATTTTTGTCTTCTTACGTATATTTAGCTTTCATCAATGCTTTCATCTGGGAGAAACTTTTCATTCAAAGGGCCTTAAAGGTCTCTATAAATATTCCAGAGAAGGATTTACTTTTCCCATAGATTAAATGCAACCACTTCTGGAGTGGAAAGCACAACCACGACACATCAGATTAAGTGATAAAAATCACATTACCACCTCTGCAAGATGAAAATGCAGGTGCAGTAAAGGGAGGAACTTATTTCAAGCAGAATTCAGAAATAAGTTTCCTTCAGGGACTTATTTCATTCTCCTGGAATGTACCAGGAGATATTTCATGATTGTACTTACATGGGAGCTTAGGAATTTTGCATCTTGTTTGGAAGACAGTCCTTGCAGCAGCCTGTAGTCCCAGTGCTTATTTGTTGTGTGGGGTCGGTGGTCAGAGACAGAGGCAACACACACTTTCAGAAATTCATGCAACAACAACTAGTTTTATTGTTTGGATCCTCTTTATATAGGGGGTCTGAAACACCTCAGTTTAAACCACTGATTGGTCTGGTTTTAACACCACCCAGCTCTTTGACCAGTGTGATGTCTGCAGCTCAGGATGGAATGTGGCTGGGTGAAGTCCCTGTTAGGGACTTTGAATGTATCCTGTCATTGTTCACCTTTGAATGCATCCTGTCATTGTTCACCGAGGGACTGGTTTAAGGAAATGGGCTGGGTTTCTTATTTATAGCTGAATTAATTGCTGAGCCACAGACCAGCTGTGACACTTATTTGGTTGTGAATCACTAGCCTTTGGCCTTGATCTACCCACTGAAATCAGAAAGCATCTTCTGGTTTAGTGACATGGGCTTTTAATGTAGTCCCCAGTGGTAGCAACCACTTTGAGGTCAGTGGGTGTGATGGACCCCATGTGCTGTTCTCCTTCATTTAATTGCCTTCTCATTTAAAATATATTTAGTTTCGTAGAATTACAGAATCATTTAAGTTCTAAAGCCTTTGAGACCATTGATCCCAACTATTCCCCCAGCACTACCCAGCCCACCACTAATTCATGTCTCCAAATGTCATATCCACCTGCACACAGCTGTTAAATCCCACCACGGATGTGGACTCTACCACTGCCCTAGACAAATTGTTTCAGAGCTGGATGACCATTTCCATGAAAAAAAAAATCCCAGTATCTAACCTAAACCTCCCCTCACACAACTTGAGGCCATTTCCTCTTGTCCTGTCCCTTGTTCCCTGGGAGAAGAACCTGACTCCCGCCTGGCTCCACCCTCCTGTCAGGAAATTGTACAGGGGGAGAAGGGCCCACCCAAGCCTCCTTTTCTCCAGGCTGAGCCCTCCAGCTCCCTCAGATGCTCCTTGTCACACTTGTGCTCTAGTCCTTTCATTACCTTCCCTATCTCATTCACAATATATATTTAAAATACGTGTTCGAGTCTGAGAAGGAAGTTTTTTCCATGTGAATAATAGCCCTTCTAAGCACCAGGAGAGTAACAGATATTCTAAGCATCATTTGCCTTCCAAAGCACCAGGAGTCCTCTTCTGTGTTCTGTGTGGAACTTATCTAATGGTTATGAGCTGACTTGAAAATGTCTTCTACTGAAGGTGGATCTCCTCTGCACACATAATGTGACCTAAAACAGCTTGATGGTGTGTCAAAAACACAATGAAGTGTCTCTGTCTGAGGTGAGGTTTATCTATAATGGGACAATCAGGAAACTTATGATTAATTAAATCAGTTTTAATACCCCCATATTTATGTAGCTGATGGTGATGGTAAAGTGCAAACAATGGCCAGTTGCAAATAATACAGTTCCCCTTGGAGTTTATTGCATTAAAGACTTAATATTTAAAACCAAGGGCCTCTACATTAAAAAGATCTGACCTTTACTGTGCTTTTCACTGTGAGCTTCTGATACATTGCCTAGGGATTACCAGAACACTTTAGGTATCTGCAGGTGTCTCACAACAGTTCAAAATAACCTCTGTGAAGGGAGCAAACATATTCAGCTGCAAGTAGAAATACAGATCCTAAGAAATACCTTGGACACAAACAGATGCAAAATTCAATGCTCACAAAACCAGTCTCTTGTTTTAGTCGCTATTGCATAAGATTGATCCCTCTCAAAGCAAAGCTAAACAAACTCTTTTAACCCCACATCTGTGGGGTTAATGGTTGTAAATTACATTATTTAATATGCATCCAGTGCAGAATTTGTCCTTTTTTCTCTTTAGACAGTTCACAAACTTCAAGTATTTTGCTCTGCATTTGGAATGCTTCTACCCATCAGTGAAGTATGTTGTCTCACTGGAGAGATTTTGCAATGACCTCATACTGCAATAAGAAGCATATTTGACCTGATCTGTGGCAGAAGTAGGAATTATTGTTAGCCACAAGGTAATTTCTTCCCTTCCCAAAGGTGCTACCCTGCCAAAATTTGCAATAAAGTCTATTAAATAAAATCTGTAATAACTTGCAGGTAGTATCTCTCCACTATATGTAATTTTGAAGGACATGAGTCCATGTATCTCAACTTCAGTGCAAAAAGACTACTGATAAAGTAGTGTTTCCAGAAATGGCAATTAAATATTCCAGTGTAATTTCTGGCAATTCCTCACTGACACTTCATCCAGCTTTCTCCAGAGCCTTTTCAAAAATACACTTCATTCTGCAGGAGTCTTTACCGTATTTTGTTAAAATTGCTTTTTGGAATTTTGTTAATAGTAATTTTAATTATCTTCTGGCTTTGCTTTCCAAAAAAAAAAAAAAAATGTCCAGAAAAAATGCCTTCTGGTATTCCATAATGTCAAAGTGAGAAGCTGCCAGTGTGAGTTTAGACAACACATAAACACAAGACAGAGTCAGTAATCTGGTGATGTTTTTGACTGTTGAATTAATCTGAAGAAAACTGAAGATCACAGAACCAGAGACTGGCTTAGACTGAAAGGGACCTAAAAGCTCATCTTGTTCCAGCCCTCTGCCATGTGCAAAGACACTTTCTACTATACCAGGTTGCTCTAAGCCCCACCCAACCTGGCCTCGAACACTTCCACGGATGGGGCAGCCACAGCTTCTCTGGGAAACCTCTGCCAGGGCCTCACCACTCACAGGGAAAAATTTCTCTGAAATATCCAATGTAACCTTGCTTTCTGTCAATGTGAGGTCATTCCCCCTTGTCACAGAGTCACAGAATATTCTGACTTGGAAAGGACCCACTAGAATTATTCTGTCCCTCCAGGCCCTTGTCCAAAGTCCCTCTCCAGCTCTCTTTACAGCTCCTTTAGGCACTAGCAGGGGGTCTGAGATTTCCCTGGAGCCTTTTCCGGGCTGGAGACCCCCAGCTCTCCCAGCCTGTCTCCAGAGCAGAGGTGCTCCAGCCCCTAGAACATCTCTGTGGCCTCCTCTGAACTCTCTCCAGCAGCTCCACGTCCTTCTGATGTTGGACCCCAGAGCTGGAGGCAGCTCTGCAGGTGGGGTCTCACCTGAACAGGACAGAGGGGCAGAATCCCTTCCCCTACTATCCTTGCTGTGGGATCAGCCCAGCACATGGGGGCTTCTGGGCTCTCAGCACACATGGTCAATCCTGTTGAACTTCTCACCCATTAATACTCTCAAATTCTTCTCCCTCGGGCTGCTCCCTGTTCACTCTTTGCCCAGCCTTGGCAAAGGCCCAGGGCTTGGGATTGCCCTGACCCATGTGCAGGACCTTGGACATGGTCTGGTTGAACTTCACAAGGTTCACACAGACCCACTTCTCCAGCCTGTCCAGATCCCTCTTGACACCATCCCTTCCCTCTACACAGTACACACACACCACTCAGGTTGTTTAGATGAGGAGGTTATGGATGTGGGATGCATACAGTGCTCCCATATCCATAACCTCCCCATCTAAACAACCTGAGGGGTGTGTGTCTACTGTACTTGCTGCAGATGCAGGAACTTCATCTTTTATGATAACACATTATAGGAACACCCATGGGGACACAATAAAGGTTACACTGTGATCTTCAAAATGATGCAGACAGATAATGACAGCCTTTTGATTTGGTTAAAAAACTCAAATGACAGTTTCCTAGGTCATCAGTAAATTACACAGGGTCCTATGTAATGCCATATACATGGGTAAGTTGGGCAATACTGCTCCAGCATTACTGCCTCCAGTGACTGCTCATAATTAGGGACAAAAGAAGCCACTCTCCAGCTGAAGCTTGCAAATACTCTGCTTAAAATAATCCAGCAATCCTAATTAATGAACGAATTTTTGTAAGCCCTACAATTCAGGAATGATCTGGGTTATTAAATGGCTGTCATCATGTTGAATGGTCATTGTGGTGAACTATACAAGGCAGGTACTAAACCTCTCAAAACTCATGAAAATCAGATGTAAATCTGAAACCTTATCCCTAAAAATTTCTCATTTTATAATGCCCTTGGAAATGGTTCTTCTTCATGCTGACAAAACAAAACCTAACAATAAATCTGAAATTTAGAATAAGGCAAAAGCTTGAGCTAGTGTGAGCTGGAAATCTGCCAGGACTTCTTTGCAGCTGTATGAGTTCCACTGCTACAAAACCAGCAGTAAATCCACATGGGTTTCGGGGTCATATTTGAATTTTTTTCTGGGTGATATTTTACTTTTTTGTCCCTGAATTGTGGGTTAGAGCACTCAGTCTACCTCAAGCAGCAAATGCAATCTCCATATACATGGCAGATGAGCTGCTATGGTAAGTAAATAATTTGACTTTTATAAACATCACTATTTTATCATCACAGTCTGTTCCTATGGAAAAGAAGAAAAGTAGGAAAATCCTGCTATGGTAATGGACTTAAAATTCAGCAAATTTCACTATGTAAATTAGTGTCCTGATGTTTTCTGGGATAGACTTAATTTTCTCCCTAGTGGCTGGTATGTGGTTTTGAATTTAGGATGAGGATAATGTTGATAACATACTTTTTTATAGAAGGAGAAGGTGAAGAAGTGGGAGAAAATCAGTCACAGAAACATCATATTTCCTCTGAGGACGGACTTATTTATTTTTTAAGGATGTTTTGGGTTTTTTTATATTTTGGGCAAACAAGCAGTGGCATCTTCACACTGCTTCCATAAATTGTTTTTAGTGATTTTTCTCAGGAAAAACTATTCTTACAGCTGTGATCTTCTTTGATTTTATATCTAAGTCTAAACTAGAATTGGTTTTGCTGTCTGCAGGAAACATATTGAGAGTCTCAAAGGCAGAAAGCATTCTCAAAACTTCTTGATGTTTAGATAATTTTGTCATTCTGAATGCATTTTTCACACCTTGAGTGAAGAAACTCCCCAGATTTCATCCTAAAAATCAAGTTTCAATTGTCCAAGGTGAGGATGGAATGCTTAAAAGGAAGGAGAGTGTGTCTTGTACTGAACCAGAAACCAGGAGGTGAATCAAACTGATACAACAGGTCCAAAATGACTATAATTGAACTTCCTGCTCTCAGCATGTCTTGGGAACCTGGGTGCTTGAAAATAGAACACTGGCTATAGAAAATACTTAAATAGAGGGTTTTTTTCTTCATCAGAAGGAAAAAAATGGAGATGCACTTTTTCCAGAATATCTTCCAAAAAAGGCCACTGTTTTTAATTCATTTTCCTGATCAGAGACAGCAACATCCAGTACTCACACACGCTAGGCTCAATGATGTTGAAAACTTAAGCTTGAGGTATTGAATTTATTTGATGCCTACATGTAGAATCAAACAATTTGGGAAAAGAAGTCCATATAGATGTGTTACTATGGGATAAACCAGGGAATCACCCAGAAGAAAAGTTTAGCATCTCCATTTCAACTAGGAAGCATTTTGGAGAAAAGCAGACTGTGGTGAGCAGCTGCAAAGGAAGGAGCAGGATGGAAGATGACTTCATGCCACAAGGATGGTCATCAAACCCCAGAAAACTTGACTTTCCATTCCAGTTTTCATTTTACTTCCTCTTTTTAACAAGTTCACTTTTGAATACCCTAGACCAAAATAAGTGCTGAAGACAGTGCTGTTAAACACCTCACTAGAGCATGGAATATTATAAACTGAGGAGTACTGCAGGTGAAGGAAGGCTTACTGGGCTTCCAGCAGGATGGTCTCCATGGTGTGGGAGATGCATGGTGCTGAGGACAGGAGCACTGGAGGAGAGGAGGAGCACAGGATGGGGTTTCCAGCACTGCACAGCACACTCAGCCCTTTCAGAGCTGCCCAGCCCTGTGGGAACAAGCATTTCCAGCGCTGTGGCACGCATTAGGGACAGGCATTCCCAGTGCCACTGCAGGGGTGGCAGGACTGGTGTTCCCAGCAGTGTGGGGACAGGTGTTTTGCCTCAGTCCCTGATGGTCCCTGGCAGGGCCATGGGGATGGGCGTCTTGAGTACGACCACCTACACCAGGTGGGTGCTGCAGAGTGCCGTAGGGATGGATGGCTCACGGGCACACGACTGGTGCTCTGAGAGCTGCACCGTACGTGGGGATGCTGCTGTTCCAGCTGGGCATGGGCTCCTCTGTTCAGGATGGATGTGGCCTGGGTGGGATGGGATGGAGGTAGGTGCTGAGGGGATGGTTGCATTGGGCTTTGGTGTGTGTAGGCATCATGGCTGGTATGATGTGAGGCGAGTTGGCCTGATGTGGGATGGCTTGGCGTGGAATGGGATGGATCCATGTGCTGTGGGAAGGGTTTGTCTGGTATGGGGTAGGCTGGCACAATGAGGGGAAGGTTGATCTGTTGTTGGGCAGGTTGGGGTGACATGGGGCAGGTGGATGTGCCATGCAGAAGGTTGGTGTGATGCGAGGCAAGTGGATGTGATGTGGGGAAGGTTCATAGAATGATAGAATCATGGAATAAGCTGAGTTGGAAGAGACTCATCAGGATCCTCAACTCCAGTTCCTGGCGCTGTGTAGGACACCACAACAATCCCACCACGTGCCTGAGAGCATTGTCCAAATGCTTATTGAGTTCTGTCAGATTTGATGCTGTGACCACTTTCCTGAGGAGCCTATTCCAGTGCTCAACCACCCTCTCAATGAAGAACCTTTTCTAATATCCAACTCAAGCCTTTCCCAAGTGAGCTTCAGGCCATTCATTCATGTCCTGTCACTGGTCACGAGAGTTAAGAGACTGGTACGTGCCCCTCTGCTTCTCCTGAGAATACTGAAGACCTCAATGAGGTCTACTCCTGTTGTTCAGTCTATTCTCCAGGCTGAACAAAAGAAGTGACCCCAATTGCTCCTTATAAGGCTCTCCAGACCCTTCACCGTCCTCATGGCCCACCTTTGGACCCTCTGCAATAGCCTAAGGTCTTTTTTATATTGACATAACACAGGTGGATGTGACACTGGGCAGGCTGGCCTATTTTGGGGCAGGTGTCACATGGGGCGGGTAGATATTATGTTGAGCAGGTCGGAGTGATGTGGAGGGGGTGCTGAGGATGACACCACAGCCGATCCACAGAGTCGGGCCCAGCCTCGCATTCCCCGCGGGCGCCACGGCGACCGCCCCTCAGTCCCCTCGGCTGAACTGTTTTCCGTCCCACCACGTGATGACAACAGCTCCTGCACACGTGACGGAGGGCATGCTGTCAATCAAACTCGATCTCCTCCAATCATCGCCCGCAATTGGGCGCCGTCCCGCCTTCCGGAAGCGGGCCCTCTAATCGACGCCGGCGCGCGTTCCAGCGGTTTGACAGGGCCAGCGTAGAGGGGCGTTGATTTGCGTCAGATTAAGCCAGTCGTAACGCGAGAAGGCGAGTGGGCTCCCGCCCCTGCGGCGCGGGGACCAATGGGCGTGCGGGAGGCGGTGCTTCGCCCACCCCCCGGCACTGCGGTAATATGGCTCCGTAGCGGGCGGCCGGCTCGGCGTTGCTGCCGCCATTAACCCCTGCGCGCCCGGCGGCCTCGGGGGAGTGGAGCGGGGGCCCTACGTGAGGATGACCTCGGCTGCCGGTCCCGCCGCATTACCGCCCGGCTCCGCCGCCCGCGCCCTGCATGTGGAGCTGCCTTCGCAGCAGGTACGGCGGGGCCTCGGGGCGGCGCTCGGAGGGGGCTGAGGCGGAGGAGGGTGTCCTGAGGTGAATCAGGGGTGTCCTCTGAAGTGTGGGGTGTTCTGAGGTGAAGGGGCTGTGCTCTTTTAGGTGTGGGATGCCCTGAGGTGTACACAGGGGCGTCCTCACTGAGGTGTGTGTTTTTGGGGTGAAGGGAGGTGTTTCCTGAACTGAGAGGTGCTCCCTGAGGTGTACAGGGGTTGCCCCCTCGGGTGAATGGGGGTGTTCCCTGAAGTGTGGTGTGCCCTGAGGTAAAGGAGTGGACAGGTACTCTGTGAGGTGTCAGTGGGGCTTCCCCGAGGTCTGGGGGTACCTGAGGTAGCGTCCTCAAGCTGATGGAAGGGGAGTCCCTGAGGCAAGGGGGAGTTTGAGCGCCTTTCCCTTAGGCTGGTAGGAAGGCGAGAGGAAGCGTGGGGATAGGGGGTCTGTGCCTCTCTCCCGGGGAGTCAGGTGGTGTTTCCTCTCCCAGAAAACTGCTTCTGTGCCTACAAAGGATCTGGAGCAGACTAAAGGTGGGAGTTGCGGCAGGAGTAACACCATGAAAATCGATGTTAAACTTGGGCACCGCGTGAGGCCGGAGCAGCTGGGGTGTCCTTCTCTTGGCGGGGTGGGGAGCAAGTGTGGATATAACATGAGGTGTATTTTGAAAAGTGGTGAAATGTTCTCTTCCCATTGCATCCTTCCTTCACCTAACTCTCTTTTTCCTGTTTGCTGGTAGTTGGCTTTTGGTTTACTGGGCATTTGTCCTACGTTTTCATTTTGGAGAGCATTAATTTTAAGTGAGGAAGGCTAGGTTGTGCCTGAGCATTTAGCAATCCCTATCAAACCGACTCTGTGACCTCTCCCCTCTTGCATGTGGTGACTTTGATTGTACAGGAGCTGGAGCAGGAGTGGTGAAGGCGGTAGTAATTAGCAAAATTTTGCTTTTCTTTAGAAATAGTGTAAGATGTGAGTGTTGTTTTGGCTCATTGACTCAGTGCAGTCGGTGTTGTTATGAGTTAGACATACAATCTGTTTTACTTGAGCTACATGTTACCAGCTGGGAGTATAAAGAGTACCTAGGAAAAAATCAACAGATGTTAACTTGAAGTGGATCTATAACTGCTCTTTTGTTAAACATGTTCTAGAAGACATCCACTTAGTGGCAAAGGGAGGGAAATGGAGGTGGCTGTTGGCCACCGACCCTAATTTGTGAGCAAGTACTTATTCTGAAATGTGGGTCTGCTCTATGTTAATAAACATAAACACTGCTCTGTATGAACAGGAAACAATGGATTGTCCATGAGATCAAGTATTGCTTTCTCCTTGCTGAATTTTTAGTTTTATTCTTTCTCAGGCTTGTGCAAGGACCAAGTGAATGCTGCAGGGAGAAGCCTGAGATATTAGTCATTGGATTTTGTTTGTGAAAGTGAGACCAAAACACAGGCTTTTTCTTCTAGGAGCAGAAACTTCCCTAGCAGTTCCTAGGAAATTGAGTCATCAAGTATAGGATGTTCCAGTTGAGTAAATATTTATCGAGGATGCGTGTATGTTAATTGTAGCAAGTGTAAGGCTAGGACAGAGACTGAGGTATTCTGCTGTGTGCTCTGCTAACACAAAGACCATGTGCTGAGGGATCTGTGTCCATACTTGGAATCAAATTGAGAGGCTCAACTGAATGCATGGATAGCAAATCACCCTCTTTCCTTGTATTATCTGAGCTCAAAAGTTTGTTACTGAAGTGCAAGATACCAAGACGGGGCTCAGCACACTGGAGCTATTTTACTGCAGAATTATGAAAAAGAGAAGTCATTCCTATTGTACCACCTCTGTAATGCCATGGTCTGGCTGACCCAAGCTATGTGATGCTACATAAGGCAAGGTAATTGTTTGCTATATGCCAGCACAAAATCAACTTGGTGATTTGTTTCAGTAGGCAGCTTTCTCTAGCACACCCAGAGCTACATTTTTTTGACTATAAGGATCGAGAGCAGGATGGTCTGAGTCATGGCTATAAATCTCTCCAAAGACAAATTCTCAGCTGTGAATTCAAGGTGAGTGCTTTTAATGACTGAAGTGACTTTTTAGGGGCAGAAGTACTGATGGTGTAATTTGGATTTAGTCTAGCTTTAATTGTTCCAGTAACATTCACATTGATTACAAAACAACGTTCCTGCTACTGACACTTTTGCAGGAGTGAAAAGTTAAGTCTGAAACCTTTTGCTACTGTGATCACACTTCTGTCAAAACTGACTGACCTCTTCTGTAACTTGTTTGTGTGGCGGGATGACTGGGGCAGAGAATGCCTTTTGCTGTTGTATTCTGTATTTTAAGAAAGAGAAATAGAGGATATGGCTGTAAAGAAATGCATCTGATTAAGCATAAAATTCCCATTTGAATCCCTTAGTAATTGTGTCAGGATGTTGTTCTCTTTTGCTGTATGAGTGAGCACAACAGAACTGAAAATGTGAAATAATTGCACTTCAGGAGCAGAGATTCTTTAGTAATATCTCTTCACAGTTGTTTGACGCAAGAAAACTGGGAGTGTCATAATAACCTAAGGATTTCTGAATGCTCAAAGCAAACTGTTCAATCCTGTCATTATAAGCAGTTCAAAACAATGGAGGGGTTGGGGGACCCAAACCTTTCAGACTCTTATATATCCTCAGTGGAAGGGATTGGACAGAAGAATGCAGCCTGAATGTAGAGAGGCAGTCATGCCACAGTCAAATGATCTGTTGAGTGCTACTGTGCTAATTGCTGGCCAAAACAGATTTCATGTGTGGTTATCTAGTGACAGGAAAGCACATAGTCATGGACTCCAGAACCAGCACCTTGGAGGGTGTATGTGAGATGTATCTGCTGAGTATGGATGTGGTGGTAAGGAGGGAAGGGTTAAATTGTGCCATTGTGCACAGCCATGAATAGTGTCAGACCAGGTGACCCAGTATTTTCTGTATCTTTCAGTTCACAGACATCTCTTGACAGATAGTGAAAGCTTCTGTGGAGGAGCAGCAATGAGATTTCAGCTACAGATGTCAGAAGTGTATTTTAGAGTAGAGCAAAACAGAGCAACCAAGTTAGTGAAAATTCTCAAGGACGCTCTGTAGCTTCCATTAACATTAAGGCTGGGATTCCTAAAGGTCCAGTTGGAGTTTTATGCACTTGTATGAGTCCAAGAGCAATGCTCACCATACATGGCTCCTGTGGCTTCCACACCAGCATCTCTACTCTCGGGATTTGACCGTCCAACCAACTCCTTATCCATCTAACAGTCCACTCATCAAATCCATCTCTCCAGTTTTGGAGAGAAGGATGTTGTGGGGGATCATGTCAAAGGCTTTACAGAAGTCCAGATAAATGACATCTGTAACTCTTCCCTTGTCCACTGATGTAGCCACCCCATCATAGAAGGCCACTGGGTTGGTCAGGCAGGACTTTGCTTTGGTGAAACCGTGCTGGCTGTCGAATCAGCTCCCTGTCTTCCATGTGTCTCAGCACAGCTTCTCAGAGGACCTGTTCTGTGATCTTCCCAGGCACAGAGTGAGGCTGACAGGGTGGTAGCTCCCAGGGTCCTCCTTTCTGGCCTTTTCAAAGATGGCTACTATGCTTCCCCTTTTCCAATCACCTGGCACTTCACCCGACTTCCAATATCACTCCCAATATCATGGAGAGTGGCTTGGCAACTAAATCAGCCAGTTCCCTGAAGACTCTGTGATGCCTCTCATTGGATCCCATGGACTTGTGCACATTCAAGTTCCTCAGGTGGTCATGAACCCAGTCTTAGAGTGTGAGGGGCTGGCTTTGTTCCCCCAGTCCCCATCCTGCTGTCCATCCATTCAGGATGTGCAAGAAGAGAGGTTGTCATTGAAGACTGAGGCAAAAAAGTTGTTGAGTACCTCACCCTTCTCATCAGTTGTTACCAGTTTTCCAGCATTATTTATCAGCGGTAACACCTTCTTTGGCTTTCTTTTTCTGGGTAGCGTATATGGAGAAGCCCTTCTTTTGCATCCCCTGCCAGGTTCAGTTCCAGATTTGACTTGGGTTTCTTTCTTAAAAGATGTGTATCACTCAAACACAACATTTCTGGCAACATGGCAGAAAGGGATGATCCAAAGTGTGCTGGCAAATGTGTTTGAGGGGTCTTGTGTAGGAAAAGTGAAGAAAGTTACTGTATGGGCCCAGGGCTGCACGTGAATGAGACTTTAAACTGAAAAATGAGAAAATAGTGTCTTTTTAAACATTAGCTTTATATTACTCTTGTTATATATTCTCCTGAGTTATATGGGGAGAAAAAGACTGATTCTTAAATATTTTACTTCCCTTTTCCAAAAAAATATGGGGGGGGATCAGAATAATGGATGGAAAGTGTTGTATTGGAATATTGCTTTCACTTCTCTTTCACACACACTGTCTTTAAATGCTGAGTGGGAGGGAAGTGCTGCTCCAGTGAAACACCACAGTGTGAGTTGTGACCTACTGATCTTACTCAGTTGTATCCATACCCAGCTGTATCAATGTTTAGTGTTTGTTAGAGATAAATTACGAGTAGTTGTTAAAGTTACTGGATAATTGTAATTTTAGCCCAAAAGACTGGCTGCTAAGCTGGGGCTGGAATTTTGCTATCTGCAGTGTATTACCTGTATTCTGTAAGGGATGCAGGTGTGTTTTGCAGACCAAATGATCTTTTGATAAGTTAGACTGTTATGTCCAAAAGCTGTACTAAATCAGTTTTCATGCTTTATTCGGGATGTTTGTGATGGGTTATGGAATGCTCTTAATTGAGCAACTTGCTAGCTAAAGACCGAAGTCTTAATCATGAAGGGAAACTGACTTATTTGCCCTTGCTTTATCATCTAGCAACAAGAAAAGCATTAATATGCTTCAGGTTATTAATCATCATATGCTGTTTGCTTGTACAACCTAGAGTGTCCTTAAGTGCTTCTTTAAGGTCAAAATTGCCATTGTTTTGATTTTGTTGTTGGTTCTGTAAGGCCCTGTTTACTTTTTGGGTGCTTCTCTCTGAGTATCATCTTGGCATTCCCAGGTTATTCCCACAGCAAATGTGGACTAATGCTCCCTCCCCCAAGGTCATGTTAAGAGGCTTAAGGGACTTCTCTCAACTGCTGCAGTGTGTTATTAATGAGATGGGACTTGCACCCTGATGTTCTTCTCTTTTCTCTCTGGTGGGTTAATTCCCAGGCTGTGTCAAAGAAGTAGCTACAGTTTCAGTCTTTGATCTTGAGACTAAATACTTTCTTAGACAAGCTCAGAGAAAAGCATCAATAAGAAAGGATGTTATTTCTAGCTACCTCTTCTAAAAGGTTTTGGTTAAAGATGGAAAGATTGTCTAGTTTCCTATTAATTGCATCTTATGTAAACACCTAGCAAGAAGAGCTTTGTCTGGCCAGTGGGCAATATTTGTAAGATTTTCTTAGCCATAGTTTAGAGCCATTTTTTTTAGGGTGTGTTGACAGTTCTTACTCTTTGGAGTTGTGGTGTTTGCCAGCTCGCTGGATCTGTCGCTCTTGATGTTACAGTGACCATAACCAAACACAGCTGTTGAAACAATGCTCAAAAAGAACTTTATTTGCCCAAGACCCTGCATAGGCACATGATTTGGCTTTTGAACCCTTCCTGCTAACATTATGTTTAAGTTAATTCTGTGTATTGAGTCTTGTTTTGCCACACCTAAACAGCTATCCTGTTTGTGTCCCAAGACTGAATGTATCGTCTGTACCTGCCCCTACAATATGTTCAATATGTTTTAAATAACAGGCTTTTACAGTCTTTCTGCAGAAATTAGCACAAAAAAAAAAAAAGATGCAAAAGATTAGTGAGTCGTGTGAACATCATGAGCTTACATCAGTTTTAGTTCTTTCATTCATTTTGGACTCTAAGTGGTATAGATTTTCTACATGTGATTATGGGGTACAAAGAAGATTTCTTGTGCCAGCTGAACAGTTACCAGCTGTTTACATCATTTTGTGGGGGTAGAAGTTGAGTTCTGAGTTGCTTCTTAGTGTAAATGCAATTACTTGGTGAGGAAGTAGTTTAGAGGTTTAGCTAGTAGAAAAGGGTGCAGGGAAAGATAGGCCAGAGAACACATCTGTCTTTCAAGAGTAATACATAGTCTTAAGTTTTTTCAGTTATTGTATAGTTATCTGTTTTAATTATTTTCTGGTGTGACTGTTGCTTTAGTTAGTATCACAGGAGCAGATAATGCCACAGACTAACGTATTTTGTTAGATCTAACACTGACTTCAGATGTTGCATTCTTTAACTCCATACTGATCTTGCAAAGGGCTGTTTTGCATTCAGATAGCTGGAAAATAATTATACTTCTGCATGGACCGTGTCAAGTACTGAGATATTCCTTATTCTTCCTGTTTCACTTTCTCCTGTGAATTAGGGCAGAGTTGATGTCTTTTGAACATCTTCCATTTGCTGACTGTTCCTGGTGAAGCTCTCAGTGCATACAGAAGCAGGAGTAGCCATGGCATGGGGTATGGATGATTAGAAACGTGTATAGACCCTTGATGTGTTCACATGAAAGCTTCATAGCTGTTTTCCTTCTTAAGAAAAACTTTCAAAAGCCTTTCAGATGCCCAGAAGTGTAAAGGAAAGGAGGCACTTTGATTTAAGGATCTGTAAACTAAAATTCACAGTTGTGCATCTTGGAAAACTTTGAGCCCATGTTAATAAAATAGCTTTGATTTTTCTTGTGGTCATTTAGGCTTTGACTTTTCTTGTGACCATTTAGTCTGGGTAAATCACTCTGCACAGGTTCAATGTATCTGGTTCCTTGCATAAGATCTTTGGGAATGTGAGGTATGTGATGTATGTGAGTGTGTTGCATCTCCACACACAAAAAAGTGTAGTTGTGTTCCTACAGTGCATCTTCAAACTGGTGTTTCCTCATTTCTGATTCCTAGTAGAAATAGTTTTTTTAAAGGCACTTGCAAGAAAGTAGCTTAATCTTAAAAAGGGAAAGGAGATCCTGGATGGCTGTTGATCACTTGACATGGGGAAATGGAGATAGGAAGGAGGTGCAATTATAAGGAGAACTACAAGTGATTCATTGAACTAATTATGGCTATATATGAACTAATTATGGCTCTGTAGCTTTGAGGGCCTTGCTGTCTTCAAGTGTGTGCTGGAAGACATTAAAATAGAATTCCTTAAAATTCCTTATGGCGTGTCCCACAAAAATTGCATATCAAATGCTTCTGCTTTGCATCAGAAGTAGATCTGAAAGCCCATTTAATTCTCTTGACTCTGAATTGTGGAAAACTGTTAAATTGCAAACTTCATAAATCTTCCTAGCAAGTGTGTAAATTAGAATACAAGCATTTTCTTGCCCTTCCTGTGGTTTTAAGTAACCATACATCTGAGTAATGCTTAAACTTCCCATGTACATTTTTTGGATATTAAAAGCTTTATGTTTGGCAGCAGAGGTGACCCAAACCTTCTGTGAGATATGCTCCACTTAAAAAAAAAAAGGTATTAAATTGGAAAATGAGTCAGCTTGAAAACTTATATAAAATTAAGTATGAATTTTTGTCTGCCATTTGACTTCCAAGAGATAGGATCATGTGATTGCTTCTTTATATTCAAACTGGCATGGAGAGGTGAAACCAAATAGTGAAAATCTGAGGAAGTTGGAAGGTGCAATATGGAGGCGTAGAGCAGTGCTGTGAGAATAAATAATGCTCATGTTGACTAAATATAGATCATATTTTGGTAACTTTTTTTTTGTTTCAGGGCTGGAAGTTTTATGCTTTTTAAGAAAAAGACCCAGCTCAACCTGTCTGCTATGAGCTACAAAGCACACAGAGCCCTCTGTTTTAATATGACTTAATTCTGACAAATATCCAGACATCTAAATAGCTGACATTGCAAGCTCAGGTCCGTTCAGTTCAAAAACACCGGATTTGCTGTAGTAACATTTGTGTTGCTATCTAATCTTTGCCTCCTGCTTTAATGCTAAAATAGTTGGAAGGATTTAGCTTAAATTCTTCCAGAGCTTCTGTGGGTCATAGAGCAAGGAACCAAGCTATGAAATTCATGTGGAAAGCCAGGTAAAAAGAGAGTGTGTACCATCTCATACAGAGGTCAGAGCTGATCCTGATCTGAACATAATTCAGGGAATTTACTTCCTTGACAGAATTGTGAGGAAGGCACCAGTCTGAAAACAGAGATGGTGCCCAGAGATGAGGACTGTCTTGGCGTGTGTTGATTAAAAACTGTTTGATAAGTAGGGTACTCCATTAAAGGCTAAGGAAGTAAATCTGGTGCTGAAATTTTAGCCAGTGTTGAAAGTTCTTTGTTCTGGAAATACAGTAATTGTTTTTCAGCTCATCAGGCCTCTGAGACAGCCCTGAGTGGTGGTATAATTTTGGTGAATTTGGGCTAAGTAATTTACATAAACTTCTACTTTGCTCATACAAGATGATTTCCCAGCCTTTTTAATGCTGGTATTTACATTTCAGGCAAAAGTAAGTTTCTGGTTACGTGGGTTGCATGGAAAGTCGTCAGGAATGCGATGGGTGGGACAGCCTTTTACAGATTCAGTCACAGATGTATAAAACTTTCTCCCTGGGCAATTGAATTTAAGCTTCATTCTGGAAAATGTATTTCTATTTATAAAATTCCTAAAAAATCTGCCTGATGGAATTTCTGAAACTTGCTTATGGCCATGGGTGCAGTGAGCCCACTGTCACTTAGTAACATCTGGAAGTTTTCAGCCAAACACTCCATTCACAGAGGGGTTGCTTGATGGCATCTTGGATGGTTCTTGCTGGAAGAAGCCAAACTGCCTGCCTTGCTTAAATTCAGATACTCCTTTTACACTTTTGCAAATTTATTTAACATGTCAAAGGGCCTGCTGAGAGTAGAATTCATGAGCAGCGTTGCTAAAAGTGCCAGTGCTAAAGAGGGAGAAGGCACATGTGGGACAAGGAGAAGACAGACCTCCCCCTAGATCATCCCAGCTGCCGACAGCATGATAGGGTCCATGTGATTAGAATGGGCTTTGCTGTTGCCCGTATTAGTGACCTGAGCTTCACAATTGACACTTGGAGCCAGAGCTAGAGTCAGTGTGATGGCTGAGTACCAGAAATAGAAAATGGTGTTTGGCTGTGTTCTCATCCAGCTTAGATATACTGACAGCATTTTTTTTTTCTGAGGGTCATCAGATTCTTGTAAGGGAATAATGAAGTGTTTAAGATGGAAGAGGAATCAGAATCTCCAAGCAAATGCTTGCTTTTGCTACCCATTAGTTGACCTTGAATAAATAATTCTGAAATTCCATGAATACTTGAGGCTGTTGTAGGTAGTCCTGTTCTCCTGCCATGAGCAGTCCAGACCTTGTGTTAACAACAGTGCATTAACATTCCATTTGACTGACTCCCTTTTCTTACCTCCCTGCTGTGTCATCTCTACAGTGATTTTTATTAATTATACCAGATTATGAGGCAAAAAACAGTGAATAGCTTTATCACTTCTGTTTCTCAGGCCTGGAAGAAAGGAAAGAGTGGCATCTGGATAAGCTTAAGCTGTAAAGAAACTTAAGTGTTGATGTCTGCCTCCTCTGTCCTGTTCTGTGGCGGGCACATCTATGTAGCTGTAGGGAGCTGAATTGGAGGAACTTAGCCAGATGTAACCCTTACTTACCCAGTTATTTACCCTTACTAACTTTTGGTTTTGGCAGCTTTACCTTGGTTTAATTTTTTGATCCTCACCATAAGACTGCACAAAATACATTGTGCAGGAGAGGAACATGCTGAAGGTGGTATTCTAGGCAGAGGTAGTGAAAGATTATGGTATCTTAGTGTTGAGGGAACTAAAGCATGAAGGGACCAGACAGTTTCAGTCCTTCAGACCTCAAAAGACTTGGCAGACTGTGTAGAATCATCTGATGAAAATGCCGTCTTAACAAGGTCGATGATGAAAATACTTGATTCTGGAGCAGTCCGATTTGTTTTGAGTGAAACTGGTAATCACTGAGCAGGGATGGTATTGCTGTGCTCCACAGCAGCTCTGTTAAGATGCTGTTGTCATATTCTGGGAAGCTGCTTTTCTGCCTCTGCAGGCACGAGGGATGAAACCTGATGGTTTCATCATTCTGCTCTTCAGGTTTCTCCTAGAGCTTTCCTGATCAGACTTTCTATGTATCTTTGGGATAGCTGTCTGCTTATGACCTGTGCTTTCTTTACATGCAGCAGTGTTTTTAAAATACTAGCTACTCAGGATTTCTCCTAATGGAAAATAAGTGTATCTCTGCCTGGTTTGTAGTAATTTATCTTCAATATAGAAGGAAGCACTAATTTCTTTCATGTGAGTCAACATGTAGTTGCTATATAGCAGTTGCTTTTAATCACATGCAACTTAGAATGGCAATTAAGGCAAAGGAAAAGCATACCTGTAAAAATGTGGGAGTTGAATGGTGGGTGCTGCTGCCTATTGCCTGTTCCCAACAAAGCTCTCCTGTACAAAAGCAGGTTGGGTTAACATTCAGGCAGTGCCGTCATATCCCCACCCAACACTCACCCCAGCTGGCTCAGCGAGGGAGACAAGAAAGGCTCTTTTTGCAAAGTTTTATTCTAGTGAAGTATATCACACATGGCCAAGGGGAACACGGCGAGATAAGAGAGCAACCCCCTGGCGCAGGCAGCTTAAGAAGGGGAAAGGGTGGGGGGCAGCACTAAGGGCAGGGCAAAGGGGATTGGTCTCCAGGGGAGGAGGGGCAGCCACCAGTGGTACCAAGCCGGACATGGAAAGGGGAAACCAGGGGAAGTCCATGTGGGAGTCTGTCTTTTCCCCCCCAGGAGGACTACTCTATGGTAGGTAGTCACTGCTGTTGCCAGGGCAGAGGACTTGGGAATTGACTGAGAGGAAAGAGTTCATGGGATGCTAGAAGCCTGTAATGTAATTTCACTGCTCTATTGGCTTTCTTGGGAATTGGAAGGGTCTAGGACAATTGTAACCAAAATAATTTGTGTCACAACCCCCCTGAGAATAACCTGTTAGACCTGCTGTACTACTGTGCTAAGCACTGATCCAGATATGCCACTGTTAAGGCTGCATGTGTTGAATTGAGAGCTCTTGGAAAGGTTAAACAACCTTTTCCATGGTACTAGTTCTGCAAAAATAACTTTTTTTGCTGTAGGGTATCTCACTAAGATACTTGCTGTAGATGCCTCTCTGAGGTCTTCGGTTCTGTATTGCTGATAACCTGTAAACTCTTTGAGGAGATAGCAGTGAAAATTAGCTATACTCGTTGCATATTTTGCTCTTTTTAAAAAAATGAAAACAGGTTCTGTACTGTCACCTTGCACTCACGCTGGCCTTTTTGAAGTTAAGTGACTTATGAGGCTGCCAAGGCACTTAGATTGTTTTTTAGCCCTTGCATTTTGAATTTTAAGGTGGGCTTTTTAGAATGACTGTTCTGGCTGCAGAGCATCTTATCCTGGGGGAATCCTGCCTCATGATGAACATTTCTTGACACTTTTACAGAAAGAGCAAAATAGCTGAAACTTGTCACTAAAGAAAAGGAACCCTTTTAACCACTTCACCTAGAAGGAGGAAGTGAAAGAATTGTGTATTATCTGCAGCTGTTGTATTCGATATAGAGTGTACTGGTTTATTTTCTAAAAAGAGTTGCTTTTACAGTTTGAAATGCTCTGGTACCTCATTGTGAACTACCTTCCCCTTGGCTTGTTGCAGTGCCAGGCTCTGTTGCTCCACATACACTTCAAGCTGGTGGTTTCATTCCAGCTGTTTTCTGCCTTCAGCCTCTTGCTGCTGCATTGTCCCCTCCTTGGTCTGCTCAGCTGCTTGTCCAGACATGTGGTGAACCACACTAAGGAACTGAGCTGGTGAAACTAACCCAGGAAAAGGGAGATGTGGTTAATTTCCATCCAGATTGGTTCCCAGATATGATTCTGTGAGCAGCTGCACAAGTGCTTATTTATGGTGTAACAAATAAGAAAGGGTGATGCAGTGCTGGGGGTTGGCAGTGTTTGGCTGATGCCGGTGCTAGCTGAGCTGCAGCGCAGCTCAGGAGTTTTTGTTCTGTGTATTCCAATGTCTCCAGCACAAAATGATATGAAATGCATAGGAGGAAACACTAGATATTTAAAACTTCCCTCAAAGTAATATTTACTTTTTCACAAAACAAGGCCCTTGATGAGGAATTCTAGAACCTGTTTCAGTTGTCTTTGGGTATGTCTTTGTAGCTGACAGTCTCCTGGTTGGAGCTAATTATCTTTGATCAGGAGAGGTTAATTAACTCTGAATGTTGCCTGTGTAGAGTTCTAAGGAAATTTGAATAATTCAGTATAATATTGGTGAACATAGTGGGTGAACAGGAGGATTTATTATCAGGATTCAAGTCTCTCTGTCATCATGACTTCACTAAATGGACAGGAGGAGAGTGTTTGCTTAGCTGGAGATTCAAATAGACATTCATTACCTGTTGCACAGTAAGTTTTGAATTATATTGTGGTCTCATAGGCTCAGATTTAATGATCCTCTTCCAACACGTTTAGGAGAAGTGAGACTTTAATCCCCAGATCCTGAAGGGTGCAAGGAAGTCACAAATCATGAAGATAAGGACTCACATCTTGTTCAGAGGTGCAGGTGTAGGTTAGGACACTCAACAGCTTTTTTTTTTTCCCCAAACCTCATTGACCTCATTGTGTACTGTGAATGGTAAGAAACTTTGACTTTGCTTGAGAGCTAATCAATGAAACATATTATTTAAAGCAGGCACACAAATTAGTTTGCAATCCTAAAGAGACCTGGAGAAAATTGCCATCTTAGTTACGGTGCAATGTGGACTGTTCTTCATAAGGGATGAAAGGAAAAAAAAGATACCAAAAATGAAGGGAATGAGCATGGCAGTTGAGTGATTTCTCTGCTACTGATGTTAATTAGAGAGATGGCCCATAAAATTATTGAATCATGTTTATAGGTAGCAAAATTCATGTATTCATGTGCAAAGCCGTTTCTTAAGGAGTGTTTCAGTTGCACATAAAAACAACCAGCGAAGCTACCCAGCTTTGAGGTTAGATGTGAAAAAAATGTTAAAGGTCCATGTGGCTTCTTTTAAGTGAGGCTTAATATTTCAGTTGACAATTTTGATACCAGTTTCTAAGAAAATAAGACCATGTAGTCTCACAGAATATTTTTTGTTGGTTGGATTTTTTTATTTTTAATTTTGTAGTTTTTATATATACTAGAGGTACCTGGGCATCCCATCTCAGGCTCTGTTTAGAGTCTGAGTCATAAACAGACTTTGAATGGAATGACTCCATCAGTGATTTTTAGGCTGTCAAACAAAAATTTAATATTCCTCATACTTTTCCATGAAGAAAAACTAATATATCACTGGAGTGGTGTTAAGTGATAGAAAGTGTCATGCTATGATTCTAAAACAGATGATGGCCTTTCAACTCTCGTTAAAAACCTTTTAAGACAAGCATCAAACAGGAAAATTTGGTCCTTTGGTTTCAAAAGCTTTTAAAATGTGCTTTTGGTCAATCAGCTTTTAAGGTGGATTCAGCCTTACAAATAAAGATGCTTTTGGGAAAAAATGGTGTAAGATGAACTCTGAGGCAAAAGTATACACTAAACCAGTTGTTTGAGGCTTGTTGGTGTATTGTGGCGATCCACAAAGTATGTGGAGCCGTTTGTCAACATCCCCGTGGTAGTGGGTGAGACACTGGTGAGTTGAGAGATTGATTGGGAAAATATGACACTAAAGCATTTGGTGAGAACTTTATGTGTTTGAAGTGGCTGTTCCTTGAGTGCTGCATTCATGGGAGGCTGTTTGAAGCATGGGTCTTTGAAGTTACAACAGAAACAACAGCTATGCAATGATTTAAGCGTGACAGTCCTGCAAAATTGCTTTGTTAACTAGTTAAATTTTATAAGATGTTAATAATGTAAAATATTTGTCAAAGATTAAGGGTGTGGTGTGCCTTGAAGCTAAGACCTTAGCCACAGCTATTAAAGATGTTGGGCACAGAGAGGTGGGAGAGAGAGATTCATTTGATCTGATGATTTTCATTCAAGGTGCAGTATTGTTGTAAACCAAGATAATGTTGGAGTTGGATAAATCATTTAAACTAAATATTTTAGTGACATATCCTACTGTATTCATTCCAAGGGAAAAGGATTCTTGTCACAGATGGTAACTGAGTGAAAATCTCAAATTTCACTGTGCCCTTAATTTTCCCTGAAAATCTTGATATGTCTTCCTGATGTATTTTACTTTTATTTAAGGTTGTTAGAGCAGTTTCCAGAATTACCGTGAAATCAGGAAGCTTTGTTCAGCCAGTTCCTTATGGCTCTGGATTAGGTGGTGGTTTGTTTGAGCTCTTTGTCCATTAACGCTTGTTGAAAACAGCTTTGGCTGGGAAGTGTTTTCAGTGCGATGAGGCAAAACATCTGGGTGATGTTGCTGCTGTGTTTGAAACTGATAGTGTCACATTGCTTGAAACTGCTCGAAGAGTTGGGGTGATTTAGTCATGTGGGATAAAAATGACATACAGGACATGAATAAGAATAGCTTATCTTGAATATTATTGTTGCTTAATCCAAGCTTGTAGGTGCTTGCTGCTTGTCCTGTGGCTTTGCTGAATCCTGGCTGTTTACACTTGCTGTCTGGCAGAGAAAATTGAGTGTTTAGTGGGATTTTTTTTTTTTTCCACAACAGTGCTTTGGGAATCATTAAAATACTTTGAAAAAAGAGAAAGGTTTAATTTTCAATCTAAGTAAATTCTTAAAATTTCTTTTTTCTTATTTTTAGCGCCGTCTTCGTCATCTTCGGAATATTGCTGCACGTAACATTATTAATAAGAATGGTCATCGCCTCTTGGATACATACTTCACTCTTCACTTGTGTGATAATGCCAAGATCTACAAAGGTAAACCAGGCTTGATAGCAACCTTTTTGCAGTTCATCTTTGAATTCTTATGATACGAATTCTCTTTCTTCCTTGTTTTTTTATGTTGACAACTTTCTGCCATTAGTTGCATCACCTTTGCTAACACTGGAAAAGAGCTCTCTACATTCCTCAATTTCATGAAAGCTTTCAGTGTTAGCAGCCAAGGAGGCAAAACAGATGACAGGTTTTGTAGTCTTTTAAATCAGCTTGTTTTTGTCATTGTTCTTCCCTGAGTGATGATGTAAGAAATGGGGAACTTCCAAGGGCACATAAAAGTTAAAGCTTTTGGAGCTTTAGTTGCCTTTCATGGGGAAGTGTGTCCCACTCTGTGCATACCAGTTGTTTTGCAGAGTATACATCAGCACATATTATTATCAAAGTTTTCAAAAAATAGAATTTTCAGTCAATGACATGAAGCATCCAGGCATCTGTTCTAGTTTAGATAACTGTGTTTGAGCATTAGAGCTCCTCTCTTTCTTGCTTTTCTTTCCCACTATTGTATATAGTTCATTGTACAGAGATGTTATTAAAAATATGTTTTCATGCTCCTTTTGGTGATTTGAGATGAATTTTGATTTTCCCTTTAATTTTTATTTTCTTCTGGCACAGTGACACATCTGGCATTTTGCCTTGCTTTTTTTACTAAGGTTGGTGTTTTAGAAGGATAAGAATACAAAACTTGAGCTTGCTGCCTGGACTTTGTTGTGGTGGTTGGTTAAACCTGTCACTGATGACTGTTTCTGCAGTGTTTGGTGTTAGGGACTCTTTTGCACTTCATCAAAGCTTTATCCCTGGTCTCCAGTGGGCTGGGATATTGTAAAAAATCTGTATTCCCGCCTCTAGAGCTGTCTATCTAAAGTCTTTTAAGCTCTTGCTTTGACTGGGAAGGCCAAGGTTCATGCGCCAGCAGTTGCTTATTCCCATTTAAATACAGGGTTGTTGGCACCTCTGTCAGGTAACTTGGCTGTTTCCTCTCTGAGCACCTGGAATGGGTCATTGCTCTTCAGGAAAGTGCTGTAATTAATTTATCCAGGCTGCTGTGTTCCAGGAAGATGTTGTGTGGCAAGCCAGTCATTTTTGCAGATGTCATCCAAATTCTGTTAACTACCATGCCATGTTCTTTCCTTAGAAATCAAAGCCTGGTAAAATTTGAGGATTATCATGGGTCTAAAGATAAAATACTAAATTTAAATAATGACTTGGAATAAGTAAGTGTGAAGGAGTACTTTTAGTCAAAAGCATGACTGCATTTCAAAGTCTATCTCATGAATCAGTTACTAATAAACTGGACCCAATAACATTTGTCTTTCTTGATTGTTACTTGTTTTGGTTTTTTCTGTTTCAAATACTAAGATTTGTATCAGTGTTTAAGCTAATCTAAAGGTTCTTTTTTACTTATTTTTCTTTAGAATTTTATAAGAGTGAGGTGATCAAGAATTCTCTGGTAAGTTACTTCAATGTGGAAAAACTTTGTTTTGAAAATTGTGTATTTCGTTCAGTATATTCATTTCTCTGCTGAATACCATAACTGTTTAATGTGTCTTTCCACTGTTTGGTTCTGTTAGGAGCATTGTGTTCTTCTCCTTCTTTTCAGATTCTTTAATGAGGGTTAGAATAGGGAGCTGCTGAGTAGTAGAAATGCTAATTTCTATTAACATCTTTCTGTTGTGTAGGAAAACAGCAAGGAACATGTACCTGCCATATATATACATGTATTCTTTGAAGAGCTAATAGCTATTAGAAACTTAAGTTTGAAAACATGTTTGATTTTCTAAATTTTTCAGTTTAGATGAATGAAGGGGCTGGAACGGAACAGTTTATTACAAACGAGGAAGGGTAGTAATAGGAGAGGAGTAGGATGTTGCAAATGTTGGAGGGTAGTAATAGGAGAGGAGTAGGATGTTGCAAATGTTGGCTAAGGGAGTTTGAAAACCTGCAGATTGTAATGCCTGCATTAACAAGGTAGAACTGCTCCATTTGTAGCGCTCTGGGTAAATGCTTTGACACCCCTCTGGATGAAGGAAAAGCTGTTTGTTTACTCAAGGCTACTAACTTCTCCAGTTTCTCTCTTAAGTTGTTAGGATTTTTAGTTCTGCCTATTCTAAATCAGGAAAAGGAAAAACAAAAAGGGAAACTAACCACAGGGTATAAGAGATGGAATAACAAAAATCTAAATAAAATATGCCTTGAGGACATCCTCTGTATAACCTATGGGTATTTGAATGACCTGGTATTCTTGTGCCTGAATAGCTATGAAAAATTCCTCCTTGTTAGGAGGACTTGATTAATGCATTTCTTCTGTAATTCTTAGTGAGTAACTTTGCCTCTCCCTTCTTTTCAGAGGCATCCTCTTTCAAATTAGCTCATCCCAGTTCAGGGATGCTAGGCCTTTTCCAAGCTCCTGTCCTGGTTTGGAAAGACAGGTGTCTGCTAAGGAAGGCAGGAGCCTTCCCTGAAATGGAGAATATAAACCCCCTCCCTCCGAATTGTTATAAATTTGAAATTAAGGGGGGCTCTCAGGCAAAGGTTTGGGAGCAGGAACAACGGTTCTTTATTAGGGAAGAAAA
>WBNO01022590.1:0-13148 GCA_013400575.1 Peucedramus taeniatus
TGAGGTTCATCCCAAGCTATCTGATCCCAATCAGGACCAGGTTTAGCTCCTCTGTCATTTTAAGCCAGGCTAACTTCCTCACGTGCTCAGTGTGAGCTAAGAGCACCCTCCTTATTCCGGTGGCGTTGATGGAACCAAATAAAAGCCTAAAGCACCACGAGTCACAAACCTCACAAAAGAAGGTGCAGCCCTGCATTTATAAACCAGCAGTGAGCTCCAAGCCTCTTAAATATCAGGAGACCCATCCCTACCAAGAGAAGCCCAATATATTTCCAGCTTTTAGCCAACCACATTAGTGGTCAACCCCATAAAATGGGTAAATACATGCAGTGAATTGTCCGGGGTGCTTGACGCAGTGACCTCACTGAGTTGCAACACCAGTGATTACAGGCTCGTTTCCAGCTGGAATGCTGATCCATATGGTTTTAAATTGCATCTACCCCACTCTCCAGACTTGGAATAACTGGTATTTTGTAGCCAACACCAGTGTAAGAGGCTTGTGCTGTACTGGGGGGTGTTAGAGCAAAGTATATGCGAAATATCAGGTTAAATATGGAAATATGTTTGGAATCCTTAAAAAAAAAAATCAACTCACAAAACAAACACTTTTTGCACTTCACTGTTTCTTTAAAAAAAAATTACTTTATGGCTTTATGTCGGGTTGGTGTGAGGATTTCAAGGATGTCACAGTAGCTTTAACATGTACTGGAAACATCCAAGGTGAGGTTGGATGGGGATCTGAGCAATCTGATCCAATCCAAGATGTCCCTGCTCATAGCAGGGCTTGGACTAGGTGACCTTTGAAGATCCCTTCCAAAAATCACCTCAGTTTTCCTCCTTTTCTCCCCAATCTTTTCCTTCAGATCCTGACCCTTTTTCTGCTGGCCCAGCTGGCTCAGGAGTGGGAAGAGGGAAAAGTTGGGAAGAGGGAAGAGCAGGAAAAAGGAAGGGCAGAAAAGAGGAAAGATCAAGAAATTGCTCCCATCGTCATCACCTCCATTTTCCTCCTTTTTTCTCCAACTTTTTATTTTTCATCCCAGTCCTTCCTGACCCTTTTCCAGCTGGCCTGGATGGCTCAGAAGGAGGAAGAGGGAAAAACTTCTAAAAGAGAAAAGCAGGAAAAGGAAAGAGCAGGAAAAGGAAAGAGCAGGAAAGAGGAAAGATGAGGAAATGGCTCCCACTAAAAAGACATCAACTTCACCCCCATTTTCCTCTTTTTTTCCCATCCTATCCTATGGTTTTCCAAAGCTATCCTATAAATTAACAAAAGCATTAACGACTGATGGGGCAAGAATGTTCTGGAGGTCAGTGGTTGGCATTGCTTGAAGTGAGGAGATTTTAGGGAGAGTTTTTAACTTTAAATTTGTTGTATTGTAGTTGGAAATAGATGATCTTTAGGGCCCCTTCCAACCCAAACCATTCTATGGTTCTGTGACTTGATTCTTCTCACATATTGGTTATTGATTATTTGATTTTGTTACTGAACCCTTGGGAAAACACTGGAAACACAGACCTGAGAACTGAGGTGGTGATTTTCTGCTGGTTGGGAAGTTCAGAAGTTCTGTCCTCTTGAGAACCAACAGCAGCAGACAAAATCCACTGTCTTTCCCAATGGAAAAACAACGAGAATTTGATGATAAAACATTTGTATCCTCTTCAATCTTTCCTGATCCACGGAGACAAATGGAATCAGGGTGTGTTTGGGCCAGAGTTATAATGAATAAAGCCCTAAACACAACCGTAAAGAATTTAATATTTGCCTTCAGAATCACCAAATCATGTCTGAAGTGTTCAGGTGCAAGTGATGGATCTTGGAGGAGAAGATCCCTTGCTCAGGGGAGGAAAATGCAAAGAATATTCTTAATTTTAGGCACTGGGCAAGGATTATAACTCAAATATAAATCTCACCAGAGTACCACAGAATGTTTCCCATAAAAACTGGGTTCCACAGAGCTCCCATTTACCCCTCTCAGGATTCATTTACATCTTCCAATTCATCTCTCAAGGAATCTGTATCTGAAATCCAATCACAAAAGCAGACTGGAGATCTTGTATGAACAGAAACAAATTTCTCCACCAAACCCAACTGCACTGAAATAAATTTTCACCCTTAATTTTTCTCAAAGAAAAATCCATGCAATTTCCTAGGGGAGCATCCTCATGTCAGGACCCAGCAGTTGTAACTTGAGAATAAACCACAAATTTGGGTCTTACCTCTTACAGCTATTGTTTTATAGAGCTGTGAGGGTCTTTAAATTAATTTAGAGGGGTGTTTAGGTGACCACTGCTCAATTTTAATTCTGGTTTTAGGCAGAATGAAGGAGTTTGGAGTTCATACCATGGCTAAGGTTAGTTACAAGGGCTAAAAAAACTTGACATGTTCTAGAAAATTCTGAATTAAGCTAATTAAGTGTAATCTTGTTAATGTCAATTTTTTTTGTTTGAGAGGATAAAATCATTAAGCCTCAATAATATAAAAAATACTTTTATATTCTATAAAATACTGAAGGTATGAGTCTACAATGGTTAGATGATTTCTTATTTTAGCATAAGATCACATTTAAATTAAAAAGAAATAAAATGCCTCATTTTCATTAATTCAAATGAAACTATCTGAAATGTGAAAAAAAAACCCAAAAAACCAACAAACAAACAAACAAACAAACAAACAAGAAACCCCCCTCAAAAAACCTTCAGGAAAAAAAACAAAGTTGTGATTTTGTTGTTTTTTTTTTTCCTGGAAATTAAGGAGAACCTGCAAAACATCTCCAGTTTGGTGCAGCTCCTTTTTCCGATGGAAAACTGGCTCAGAAAAATAAATAAACACATTTTTGACAAGATACAATATCTCCTAGGCTGAATCTTGTGTGCTTAGCCTAAGGGGTCTCCAACTTTTTCATGGCTCCGGGTGAGCAGAAACATCTCCTGGTGCCCTCCCCACCCATTCACACTCCCACAACATCCCTGTGGCAACAGCTTCCCTGGGAAAGCAGCGTGATTAGGAAAGGATAAACCATAATTATTAGCTATCATTGAATGTGATTTAGCACCTGGAAATAATGGGGAGGAAATTGTGCCAGGTGCTGAGTCAGCAAACTGCAGCCTTACCAAGGGAAGTGTTGCTGCCCTGTCGATCAAACTGCAGGGAAACGCTCATGGAGGCCAATAAAATTCCTAAATTGTGTTTCAGGAGCTGCAGGGCCCTAAGTGTGACCTACTTTGGAATATCCAGGTGGTTCTGTGGTGGCTCCATGGGAGATGGAGGGGCAGAGGAAGGGATCTGCTCTGCTGGATCCAGAACCAGAATCTCTCTTCTCTGCCTTGTTCCCCACCACTGGTCCTGGCTGGGTCATGAGTGCTTTGTAAACTGCTTTTCTTCTCTGGGAAGGGTGAGATGAGTCAAATTGAAATAAAAAGTGAAAGACATTTTGTGTTTCTTCAGTCAGGACCTGTTCCCAGGGCTTGAGGACAGCTCTGCATTCCCCAGGGTCTGCTGGCTTTCTGCATTTCTCTTTGTGTTTTCACAGCAGCATACAAATATTTGGGTTGGAGAGGACCTCAAAGATCATCCAGTGCCACCCCTGCTGTGGACAGGGACAACTTCCACTGTCCCAGGCTGCTCCAAGCCCTGTCCAACCTGGCCTTGGGCACTGCCAGGGATCCAGGGACAGCCACAGCTTCCATGGAAAATCTGTGCCAGGGCCTCTCCACCCTCTGAGTAAAGAACCTCCTAACTATTCCAATCTATAGAATTCATATTCTATAAATGGCTTTGCCATCAGATTTTAGGGTCACCTCCAACCAAAGCTCCAGAGTTTCCCTGAGGTTCACCACAACACCTTCCACCTCAAAAGGCCTGCCCAGACCAAAACCAACCCACAACAGCTTCCTTCAAGCCCTTCCCTGGAGCATATCCAGACTGTGACAGATCCACATCCCTCTTTTATGGGCCCACCTGGCAATGGCCTCTCCAGGAGCATCTCTGTGACCCCTGGGAGCCCCAGTGAAGGTGGGCAGGAGACAGAGCACCACAAACTGCAGTGCTTCATGTCATGGAGTCAACTTCACATAGCCCTCAGCTGCCTCAGCTTCACCCATCTCATGCTGTTTTCCAAAAAATGCCACTTCTGTGCAGCTCCTTTGCACAGCAGATCTCCCCACCTGTATCAGGTGGAGCTCTCTGACCCCTTTGCATCCCCCAAGATTTTGGAGCCCCCCAAAACCTGCTTTCCTCCTTCTCCTGCTTGTCCTCACTGCTCAGCCTCGAGTCAGCTGTGCTCTTATTCCTAGGAGCACATCAGAAATCCAGAGTGACACCAATCCTCCTGAGCCATTCCCTCTCCTGGTGACTGATCCCTGCCTCTCTCTTAACCTTGTGGATTTTCCTGCATGGGCAAGTCCTCACTTTGAAGGAGATGCCTCCAGAAGGAATTAGGCTGAGGAAACAAGGAGTGAGAGAGGCTGAACCATCCAGGCAGAGGATTCCTCCTGCACCAGAGCTCAGCAGGGAATGTGTTAAGCAATATCCTGCTAGAAAATGCCATGGTGCTCTGCAGGAGACACTCCTGCTCCCAAGTCCATCACAGGAAAAAAACAGGCAGGGCATCTTTATCCACCCTGGTTTTCCTTTATCTGCTTGAGGATGGAGAGGAGGAAAATCTCTGCTGGTTAGTCCAGGAATCCAACTGATGCCTCAGGTTTGAGCTTTTATATTTTCAGATTCTGTGCTGCTTTAGTGTGCAGTTCTGAGCTTCATATCAGGGGATGCTGAGCTCTCTGCACAGAGCAGGGAGACAAAACAATTCCTTCTCCAGCTGGGGACCAAGGACAAATGATCCAAATCTCAGGCCCAAGAGCACAAACAACGTGGGCTGAAGAGAGAAAAACAAGAAGGATGGGAGTGCATGGGCTAAAGCTGGAATTGGACAATGAACTGCAAGGTGCAAATGGAGCAGAACTGATCCAAGGGAGAGACCCCGTGCCCGCTCGTGCATTTTGGGACCATTTTGGTTCATCTTGGGTGCAGCCCTGGCTGGGCTCTTGTGCTGCCCAAGGTGGATCCATGGAGGCCTTTTAATAAATCCCTGCTTTATTCCTTAGCTGTGTCCAGTCTCTGTTCTAGGTCAGCCTTCTCAAGGCATCACAACCAGATGATCCCACAGCCCCTTCTGCCCTTAAAATCCCCTCCTCTATTCAGCACTGCCAGCTCCTGACACATCTCCCGGGGAAGAAAAGCCACATTCAGGGGCTTGGATCCCCCTTTGTCAGGAGGGACACAGAGGACACATTTTTCACTCCTTTTGGCTCTTTGGGACGGAGCAGACACATTTATCTCCTCAACCAGCAAAACCCACCCAGAGGCACGGCATTCCCTGGATCCGGAGCCATCCCGAAGCAGCTCCCAGCTCATCCCCCTTCCCCCCAGCATCCGGGTGAAGGCGACCAAGCCTCCGCTGTCGCTGTTTCCCTGCTTGGCTCCCTTCCATGCGAGAGTGTGTGTGTGTGTGTTTGTGCCTCCGGTGGTGCGCCAAGGGCCCGTTTGGGGCCGGGATTCTCCCGGGACAAAGGGATGCTAATTCAGCTCCCTCTGCTGTTCCCTTTTGTCTAGGGCTAGCTCCCACGCTTGGACTTGGCACTCTCGGGATGCGGCAGAGGGAGCTCCTTGTTGCGACCAACCTGAGCCTGCTTTGGGGAATGCGATGGACCCAGCAGGGAAAGGGGAAGGAGGGGAGGGGAGGGGGGGAAGGAAATAAATCCATAATTCCGCGCAGCGCGCTCCCTGCCAGCCCGAGCGCATTGTGAGCGCAGCCCGAGGCAGAAGTTTCCAGTGCCTCCCGCCGCCGGGAGAGATGCCACCGGTTTTGTAGCCACGGGCTGTCTTGTTGGTTGTTCCCCTCCCCTGATGCCCAGTCTAATGTTTAAGTAGCCAGGGAAAAAAAAAACACAAAAAAAACCAAAAAAACAAAAAAAACCAACAACAACAACAACAACAAAAAAAAAAACACCAAAAAACAACCAACCAACCAACCAACCAACCAAAAACCACAAAAAAGAAAAAAGCCAAAAAGTCCCAAAAGATAAAAAACAGAAAAAAAACCAACCAAACAAAAAAACCCCACCACCACCACCAAAAAAAACCAAAAAACAAAACCAAAAAACCCCAAAACAAAAAAAAAACCCAACCAAAAATCCCACCAAAAACCAAACCAAACCAAACCAACAACAAAAAAGAAAAAATAAAAACCCTAAAATCTTCCCAAAAAAACCCCAAAACCCCCCAACCCCCCCAAAAAAAACCCAAAAAAAAAACCAACCTAAAAACCCACAAAAAAAACCCCTAAAAACCCACCAAGAAACCCAACCCAACCAACCAAAAAAACCCAAACAAACAAACAAACAAAAAAGTCCCAAGAAGCCCCTGCATGTCAGGGTTGACAGATGAGCGGGAGGTGGAGGGAGCACAGAGAGCAAACGGGATCGGCTCCTGGAATTGCTGCCATTTCCTTTTCCCCATCGCTCCTCTCAGGGTTTGCAGCCTGTGCCGGGGCTTGGCTGTTTACAGCTGTTTACAGCTGTTTACTGAGCCTTACATGGGCTGTCTCCTCTGCAGATGCACGGGAGCCAGATCTTTATCCCGGGATTACTGTGCAGGTAGGGAAGTGATGAGGTCAGAGACTCTAAGAAACCCCAAAAACGCTTGAGCCTGCAGACCCGAGGGCACTGGGGATGGAGAGGCAGATGCAGCCAGGTGTGATGCTAGCCACAGTCTCCATCCCTGCCCAGGGCTTGTCCTTGGACACCTCAGAAGTCACTAGAGGGTGAAGTGACCCCTCTGATGGTCCTACCTGGCTCCAGCAGCAAGAGAAGGAGCTCCTCACCACCTCACTGGAGTCCTGCTCTCAAAAACTGAGGGATAACACCTTGGCACCTTCCCTCAGCACCTCTGGTGCCCTTGCCACCTGCAGCTCTTGCCAAAGCTCAGGGGAAGCTGCAAATCCCCCAGGACTCTGTAGGCTGCAAACCAGAGATGCAGCCACAGCTCATCCAGACCTCTCCAAACTTTATTTGTCCAGCAGCTCCAACACGCTGCCTGTACTGAGTTAGCTACCCCAAAGCCAGGTCAGGAGTGCTGCAGCTGGGAATTCAGGCTGGAATGGGCTCAGCAGCGCAGCATCCCCTCACCCCATGCAGCAATCCCCACTCAAGCTCAATTTCCATGGACACTAAACCCAACTGGAGCTCCTGTCTCGAGCCAGGATGTGCCAGCCTTTCCCCCAGCAGTGCTGGCAAATCTTTGGCCTGCAGGATTTATGCTCATCCTGCCGGCTGAGAGGAGCTTGCACAGTCACATTTTCAATCCTGATCCTTCCAGTTTCCTTCCCCATAGTTACAGGGCAGAGTTTGTAGATCTCCGTTGTTGATACCAGGGCAGCTGCCCAAATTGCCATTAGCGGAGAGGTAGACGGGGTGTGGTTGGAAATCAGATCCTCTTGGGAAGAGTTTCATGAGAGAGCACAGAGTACCTCCTACATGTAACAAACCTCCTGGATGGATCAGTATCTTGTGGCTTTCTGCTCATGCCTTACTTTATTGCAGAAGTGGAGAAGGCTGATCCAGAGCAGGGAAAACGTTTGGCTCGGAGACAACTGAGATGCCAGAATGCCATCAGGAAAATATGATGAGATCTGCTAAATGTATTAATTTTAAATCGTTATGAGATGTTATTTTGCCTTGAATAGCAAGGGGTTGGCTGCATTCAGTGGTCCAGGAGATCCTCTCCATGTGCCCTGTGGTTCCATTATTAAAATGGCATCTCCAGCTGGGGCTGGATGTTGGGATCTTTTTCCAGCAGGAGAAATGTGAGGGGTGGGAACTATTTGCCCCCAAAATGGGCCTCTAAGAAGCACCCATGGAAGTCTGAGGCTGTAGCCCTAGGCTCCCTCTATAGTCAATGGAGAGAAATAAACATCTTGCTATGATTCATGTTATCCTGAGATAGGTGTCTGAGATAGGTCAGATGAATTGCTCGCCGGAGATGCCGATTGCTCTCCACTGACTGCAAAGGGAGCCTGGGGTGACTCGCTCAGACTTTGACAGCTAACTTTGGGAGATGAGATCAGGCCTATCAGAGAGCCTGGGGAGCGATGCTGTTATGACACAGCAAGGAAAAAATATGGAGGAGATGCATGACTCCGAGGGATTATAACTGAATTTAAAATCTGGTTCCGTTCTTGCCTGATCTGAGGAAAAGCTCACGTGGATTTCGCCAGACATGGGATGAGATTTCTCACTCACAATGGCAAAGAGTCAACCCTTGAACACAGCTTTGTTTGGGCTTTCTTGAGAGAAAGAACACATGGGTCTTATCCACACATGGGGCTTATCCCCAAAATGTCTGGAATCCAAAATAAACCAAACTTCACAAATGAGCTAAGCCTGGCTGCAAAGGTGACAGTGGCCAGCATTCCACAAGAAACTGGATGTGATTTGAATCCCACCTCTCTCAGGAGGTAGACAGATGCCTGCTCTGCCCTTCATGTACTCCCTGGGAGCAAGAGTCTTCTCATCCAGAGCCGGTCTCCCTGGATTCCCTCAGTGATTGATGAAAAGATGTAGAAACGTCAGGGTGTGAATAATTTAATCGGAACTGTCTGGAATACATCAGATGAATCATGCCCTGGAGGACCCCAGCAACAACTGGAACTACTTCGACCTGTCTTGCTGTCTGGCATCAAGGACCCAAAGTTCTGCTGACCCACTGCTCTTCTGCAGGCCCCAGTTTTAACTTTTTAAGAAGTCTAAGTAGCAAAGAAAATGGTCAGCACTAGAAGAGAAAATAGAGGGGCGGGTTGTCAACACCCAAGCAATGGAGGAGATTTGTAAAGAGGAGGTTGTCTATCTCTTGGTGATATGTCAAGGCAAAATGTCCTTTGGGGAGAGATGTTGCAGTCAAATTCAGATTTTGGTTTCATTCCAGAAGTCTCGAGGGGAAATTCTCCAGTCTGGATCATGCAAGAAGCCTGCTTGGATAATGACAGTCACGTCAGGCCATGAACAGGCATTGTGTGCTCTGCTGTGGGAAGGAATGAAGCACAGGAGATCCAGGGATTTCAGATCTCTGCCAGTAACACACCGTTAGTGCTGCCCCTCTCCACTGCCAGAGGACCTTCAAAGGGGTTATTTGGTGTCCCCTCCTGAAGGACACTGCCATGTCTGTAGGACAGTGTCATCTGCGGGAACGTGGTGAGGGAAGATAATAGGAAATTTTTAGGCTTTGTGATCAGCCTGAGTAAGATGACAGGGAGATCCCATCCCACCTTGATTTGAGATGGAAGTGCTGGAAGGCAAACCCCCCCCCAGATTAATAACAAAGCAATCCAGTGGTCTGAAATACTCCATATTTCATCCCACGCTCAGTCTGGTGGCTGCCCAAACAGAAGCTGCACCAAAAAGGAGGCTCTGGAGAAAAGGAGACTCAGGGGTGACCTCATCACTCTGCACAGCTCCTGAAAGGTGCCTGTGCTCAGCTGGGCTTGGGCTCTTTCTCCAGGAACTGACAGAACCAGAGGACACAGCCTCAAGCTGCACCAAGGGAAATATAGGTTGGATATCAGGAAAAAGTTTTTCACAGAAAGAGTGATAAAGTTCTGGAATGTTCTGCCTGGGGAGGTGCTGGAGTCATCATCCCTGGGTGTGTTTAACAAAGCCTGGATGTGGCACTGGGTGCCAGGGTTGAGTTGAGGTGTTGGGGCTGGGTTGGACTCGATGATCTTGGAGGTCTCTTCCAACCTGGTCATTCTGGGAATTCTGGGAATTCTGTGAAAGGACAGGGCTTTGCTGGACACAGACAGGATTAACCCCGAGGGACACGAGCAGTGGGTCACTCCACCACTGCTGTGACACTCAACATTTGCCTTGGAGCAGGGTCAGTGGCCAGCCATTATTTCCGGAATGAATTTATGCCCCTCAGGCCTTGGTCACCCATTCGGCTCTCATTTGTCCGCTGGGGAATTTGATGTGCATCCTCTCAGAGCTCATCTGATGGGTGCAGAGCCACGGGACACCCCTGCCCCGGCTCGTTCCCACCCCCTCGTGCTCCCAATGCACACAGAAAGGGCCGGAGTGGCTTCCCAAGGCTGCACACGAGTGTTAAAGTCTAATAAACAAGCCCTGCCGGCCGGGGCTGAAAGAATCCGAGCCCTCTCCAACAAAGCATTTAATCCAGTTTGGCGTAACCTTTGACATTATTAGGGATCGCAGTGACCCTAATCCAATCAGATTGATTAACTAAAGCGGAGACCCCATAAGCAGACCCCCCTCTGGCCTCTGCTATTTAGTCCTGACCAAACAGTGGGAGAGACGTGCCGTATTTACACCACAATGGGTCGGCGCTGAGAACCTGTTTCATTACAGAGAGACTTAAACTCCCATTACTCCATCAATGTATCATTCTTCAATAGTTCATTAAAAGCTGCTCCTCCACAATAACTATTAACCATTTCTCAGCCCAGCTGGCAGGTTTAAAGCCCCGGCCAGTCTTTAGCAGAAGGAGGTGGGAGTGAGTGAAAGAAATAGATAGACAAGGGCTCTCTTTTTAAATTTAAACGAACAGCGGGCTTAAATAGTTGGAGGTAATTTACTTTTATTGAATGGGGGGGAGGAGAGAGAGGAAACTTTTATTTTGACTTAATTATGTGCTGAGGTCCTTTAAAGAGACAGGGCCATGATAAGCTTTAATTGTATTACTTCTCTTGAGATTGGTTCATATTTCTGCCCAGAGGAGTTTCAAAGAGAGCTCACGCGGCATCGAGAGACTCTAAACTCACAGCTTAAGCATGAACAGCCTCTTCAGGCCACAAAAGCTAAAATAAAGGCAAATGGCACAATTCCCAAAGCATGGCACTTCAGCTGGAGATGGAAAATGCCTGTCAGGTTGTTCACTTTCTGCTGTCAGTGATGGGGTGCCCTTCTCCTACATCCTCCGAAGTTTTATCCTTTGCCTTTTTAGAGGAAACTCAAAAATCTTCCCTTCTCCTTTGATAAACTGGAGGATGCAATAACTGCATTGAAAACTCTCAGGCAAGTGGCTGAGTATGAGCTGTGGCTCAGGTGGTCATTTCAGGTCGTGTGGCCATTGCCATGTTTTTTTCCACTTCATAAAATACAGGCAAAGAAACAAATAACTGTATTTTCCCTTTCAATATTACAGTATTTTTCATCTTGATTATTTTGTTGCAAAAATTCAAGTGGGAGGTTCTTTCTACAGTCTAGCAGTTGAGATTTGAGCTTCTAGAAAGAGACTAGAAATGAGTTATAGTGTCTTTATATTAGAATTGCTAAGCGGATTAAGTTCAGGTAGAGAGAAAGAGATCAGACTCAATTCCTTCCCCATACAGGAATCCTGTTTTTTGCATTCCAAGTACTCCAAAATGACCAAAGCTCCCATTTCCTGGGGATTTGCAAGGAAGACCCACCAGTGGCACCTGTCTGAATGTTTCTCCATGAAGCTGTACACCTGCCCATACACTCTCAAGATCACAGAGGAGGAGAAAAACACTGTTCCACAGCCCTGACCCTAAAGCTCATCACCTTCCACTTTCCCAGGTTGCTCCAAGCCCATCCAATCTGGCCTTGGACACTCACAGGGATAGAAAGTCCACATCTCTCTGGATAATTGAGTAGGGAAGATTTATTCCCCAGCCAAGGACTGGCAAACCAGAGTGGTCAAATAGGGTGGGATGGGGGATTTCTGTTCTTCCTCTGCCCCGGGTGACATACAAAGAGCAAGAGGGATTTAGGGTCAAGTGTTGCCTTCAACAGCAACAGGTCAGGATCCCCTGGACATCACCATTCCCTGGTAGCCAAACTCATCAATGCCATTCCTGTTTAATGTGTGATTCACTCCAAAATCCCAGAATTGTTAGGGTTGGAAGGGACCTCTGGAGATTAGGCCTGGCTAAAAAAATTATATGTAAATAATAGTCTTAGCTAAAACACGTGGGATGTTTTTCCATAAAAAGGCTGATGGGGGAAAAGAGTCTGGTTTTAGATGAGATATCAGAATGTGGCTCTTAACGGGACCAGAGCCCGGTGACAGTTTGGCACTGCTGAATCACAGCTCAAGCCTAGTCCTGAATGAGCAATGAGCTACCACAGCAGCAAGGGCAGCCCAGACAGTGAGGCAGCCTCAGTGAGATTTGGGCCTGGAAAGGATTTCCTGAAGGCATTAAAATCGATCCTTTTCAGTGAAAGGAGTGCAGATAGTCTGTGAGGCAAAGGGGAGATGCTTTAGGAGCTGCTGAGGGAGGATGGGGTCCCCACTGACTCACACGAGGGCTGCACTCAGATCCTGGGTGACTTAAAATCCAAGCTGCAAAACAGATTTTTGCTTCCTTGCTTTCTCTCTCTCCTTTTCCCCTTCTCTTTTTCTGGGTAGGAGCTCAAGTATGTTCCTACCCTGGGGGATCTGCCGCACAAGAATGCGACCGAGCTGTTTTTTTTTCTCCCCCCGCTCCTGCTGTAGGTGAAGCAAAACTGAAGGGTGGTTTGATTCTCCCTCAAGGAACAACATTCTTCAGTTATGAAATCGTCCCAGTCTCCTCTCCCTCCCTGAGCCTGGCTACCGAGAGCCTCCAGTCTGGAGCAGGGACAGACCCTTGGTGCCGGCACCGCTGAGAGATAAGGGAATTTGGCAGATTGTGGGATTGGGGTTCTCCCGGTCAGCAGGGAGGTGAGGAGCAGTTTATCCATGAGGATAATTGCTGCAGGAGATGTGGGGTGTCTTATCCCAGACTGTCTCGGAGAATATTGCCCAGAAAGGTCATGGACTCCCCATCCCTGGAAGTCCTCATGGCCGGGTTGGATGGGACTTGGAGCAACATGGTATGGTGGAAGAAAATGCCCAAATTTGTTCTGAATAATGCAGCAGGGGGAAAACTAAAAAAGAAACAGATGGGAAACACTGCAGAACACACCCCAAGGTGGGTATAGATCAATTACATACACCAGATTCCCTGAAAATATGTCAGATGCTCCTTCCCTCCTTCATATGAGGGAAGGAAGGAGGGAAGGAAGGAAGGAGGGAGGGAGGAAAGGGAGGAAGGAAGGAAGGAAGGAAGGAAGGAAGGAAGGAAGGAAGGAAGGTTGTT
>WBNO01022590.1:13300-52752 GCA_013400575.1 Peucedramus taeniatus
GGAAGGAAGGAAGGAAGGAAGGAAGGAAGGAAGGAAGGAAGGAAGGAAGGAAGCCTTTGTGCTAAAGGGAAAGGCAAAACTTATCCCAGACTTAGTGAGACCAGCAGGACCAGGCTGGGTTTTAAAAGACACCCAACAAGGGCAAAGAAGGATAAAGGAGTTCTCACAGAGTCCTACCAACTTGTAAGGGAAGAGACCAGATACTCAGGCTTGGTTTGGGGCTTAAATCTCACAAGATTCAACAACCTAGGGCAAAAAATTTCTAAGAATTCCCACTTCTATCAAGGGGTGCGGAAACAGTTGCCTGAATTTGCACCCTGTCCTAATTTACTGTGTTCACAACCAAGGAAAGCAGAAGCATTAATTGATGGTGATTTCCCAGGCCTTTGATCTTCATTGTATTTCATAATAGTATAAAAACTGATGTTATCTGATAAGTCCAGTCCCTAGGAACCATCCCCAACAGCCCCTCTGCCATCATCTAGAGAGCTGAAATCACAGCACAGGGTCAGAAAAGGAGCCAGGTCCAGCTTGAGTACTGTAAACATCACAATTCCCAGGGGTGTAGGATCATGGGATAATTCATGCTGAAAGGGATTCAGGGAGGTCTCTAGTCCAACCTCCTGCTCCCAGCTGCAACTGAGATAACCCCACTCCTTACCCAGCTCAAGTCCTGTCTCTTACAGGACATTTTACAGGACATTTTTTCAGAAGGGAATGAGCTCACAGGAGATTTCTCAACATCTCTGCTGCCACTCCACCACAGATCTTCCCAAACCCGTAGCTCCTCACTCACCTTTATCCAGCACGGGCCCAAAGATGGCTAAGCTGTCGTTGACGGTGGTGCAGTTCCACCTTCTCCCTCGAAACTGGTGTTGGCATTCCTGGATCCCAATCTTTACACCTTCTGCCACGCTGGGCATGATCTCCACGTAGTTCCGACAGAAGCGCAGCTGCTTGGGCACCAGGCCCGGGATACTCCCGCAGAGGATGGGCTGAGTCCCCAGGGAGGAGTACTGGTGACCAATTGCCAGGGACCTGGGCAAGAAAAACAGGGAAAAAGAGATGCTATCAGGCTGGGTTTCACCTTTGTACTTGGTTCAGAAGAATGAGGAAAGAAAATCAACATATTCAGTTCCTCTGCATTTCCCCTCACCAGAAAAGACCATTTCATTGTCATCCTTCCCCAAAACAACATCTCCTGAAGTTCTCTACAAGCCAGCAAGGTAATAAACTCTACTTTTAATATCGTCTTTCCCTTTTCTTTACCCTCCCAAAACCTTAATCCATCATTGTGCTGTGAAATATATTTCCTTCCTTCCTTCCTTCCTTCCTTCCTTCCTTCCTTCCTTCCTTCCTTCCTTTCTTCCTTCCTTTCCTCCCTTCATTTCCTTTCCAACCAGGGGGTCAAACATGCATTTCTTTCTTTGAGACACAGCTCTCCAAGATGTTTTATAGGAAATTTTGACAGCTGAGTCAAAAGCACTTTTGGAGCTACACAAGGGAATAACTCCAGCAGCTGAAACCATCAAGCTCCGAGTCTTTGGAAAGGCAACACCAAGAATTTGGGAAGGGGAACAGCATCATTCTGTGGGGCTTTGGTTAAAGTGAGGGGAGTGAAATTAAAGCCAAACCAAACCATCAACCAAAAACCAATCCCAAATAAATCTGAGTGTAAACTCAGTGCTCAGCCCAGTGAAGTCTTGAAAGGAGTGTCCATGAACCTTTATGCTGGTGAAGCCTTGGAGACAAACAAGTCAGCTCTGCAGGGAGATCAGCAGATATGCAGCTAATTAGATAGATTTTTAAAGTGTTTTTTACTGGTGCTTCTAATAATAACAACCTTGATTACTAAAACTGAAGGGATTTTTAGAGTATAATTTCCTTTTCTTCTAATTAAATCTCTTGATTGTCTTTTCTGCCCTGAATTAATGACAAAGAGGAACCTGCCTGGGCAGTGTGTATTTCTGTTTACATTCATTTTTTGCTGTGTGGTTTTCATTTGAGAACAGCCTGGTGTGTTTGAATTATCAACAGGGCTGTCAGGGAATAAAGCCTTCAATCTCTTTTGCTCAGACTTAAAAAATAACACAAAAATTCTATCATTGCCAAAGTCCAGAAGAAAATTAGCTTGACTTTAGCAGTTCTCTAGGCTAGGATAAAAATTATTTTTAAATTACTTTGTTTTAAAGAGAAGGGTCCTTGCAGCCAATTAACTCCTTTTCTGGAGAGGATCTGGTCAAGAGGGGACAGAAGTGAGAAGAAGGTGGACATTCACATGGTCAGGAGCCACATCTCAAGGGCTTTGATATCTGCAGACTAAGCTTTACAAATCCATCCTTTCCAGGCAAACAAGGACATCCATTTCCGGATCCCAAATGGCTCCAGCTGGGAGTTTAGAACCAGGATAATCAGCTCAGTCAAGAATGTCCCCTCCAGTGAATGAACTTCAGATGGACAAGGCGGAAGGTGTGTGGAAAAGCAAAGGATTTCCAGCTGATTTCCTAAACTTAGATGCCTCTTTCCACCTCTGCTGGACTTCTGAGAGATGATTAATCTCAACATTAGAGGACAATTCATCCTACCCCAGGAAGGGAAGCTGAGATGAATGGCATGAGCTGCCCTCCAGAACTGCCCCTTTTTTCCATTGCATTAAAAGGGGGAAAGCAGCTCACCCTGACCCAAAACTGTGTCCCTGTCAGCCACATTCCAGTGCTTGCTGGGGTGTCTCCAGCTGATCTGCTCACCCCAGGCTGCTTTTGCAATCAGAGAGAAGCAGACATCTCCATGCCACGTTTCCCCTGCCCAGCTTAGGTGTGTGCTTTGGGCTGGGGTGAATCATGGCCTTGCCCCCACCGGCTGTGCTGGCGAGACTCAAACCCCCCTGGGTGAGTGGAGCATGTCTGCACCGTGGAAGTCTCCAGGTGAATCACACCATGATCCCTGACAACGAGGATGGATAAGTTCCTTGAAACTGTCCCACCCAGGAAAGCTCAGCCCTGTGTTGAAGGCCACGCAGAGAGCTCAGCTGGAGGAAGGAGACAAGTTCCTGCAGGCGCCTGCAGGAACCCACAGGAGAAAACTGAGGAAAGGACCCATTAAACTCATTTTCCTTATCTCAATGGCTGGATGTGGGGTTTTTAGAGCTTTAGATTAATTCAGGGTACACAGCTGGCAGAAAACTGTGTGAAATGGAGCCCATGCCAAGTGTACATTTTTGTTTCACTGTTAAATATTGTACAAAACACTGGACCAAAATTTATGGACTAAAGACACCTTCTAAAACACTGTTTCAGACTTCAGAGGACTTGGTGAGTGTGTTGCCTCTGTCGCCTTGTTGAGTTTTAGGGTGCCACATACCCAAATTTAAATCCATTGATCTCCCCCAAGACTGGGACCTAGGAGGTATTCCCAGCTTTAGGACTGAGAGGTAAGGGGTCCTGTCTCTGTAAACCATCTGGAGAGATGCCTCCATTGAAGTCTCCAGGGAAACACCATTAGTTTACTCGTTCCTACTCATCCTCCAGCCATTGAGCACAGAGAGTCCAAAACACAAATGTTTTTCAGTGTCTGAAATTAACTTTGTGGGAACACCTCTAGAGTTTGTTTCCACATCAACTGCAGTCACCAACATCTTTCCCAAAGCTTTCCAAAGTCCCTTACCCAGTTCCCAGCAAAGATAAAGCATCCACTGAGCTACCATCAACCCATTGCAGGCTCCACCCACAAGGTTGTGAAGCCAGAAGGGCTTTTTTGAGCTGTATCAGTAGGACCCTGATGAAGTTTAGGATTCCAACCTCATAAACTTTAATCATATCAACAGCCAAACTAGAGCCTGTCTCTGGGTGGTTTTTTTTTTTTTTTTTTTTTTTTTTGGTGGTTACTACAGTGGTAGAATGAAAATACCAGTCATAGGAAGAGGAGTTTATAGGTTGGTGCCCTCAACTATTCGTTTCCGTTGCTGGGAAGATCATCTAAGATTAAAAAAAAAAAAAAACAAAAACATATAGAAATACCTCTAATTGCTTTTTTGCACTGCTCCCTGCTGAGTGCAGCAGGGAAACAGTCACACCTCACTTTGATCTGTGTTACAGTCTGGAAAGTTTAATCTGCAAAAGACAATCTCCAGCTAGAGCCTTGTTCTCAAGGTGTCATCAGGCCCCGAGACGCTGCAACACAAATTTGGCATTTCATGGGGCAGTGTGGAGTCACTTGACTCTCACTGAAGGTGCAGGGTGGAATGACAAAACATCAAAAACATCTCAAAACATCTCCCCATGAGCAGCAGCTCTGCTGTTGAGCAGAGCTGAGCACTTTCCTCCTCCTCCTCTTCCTCCTCCTTCTCCTCCTTCTCTTCCTCCTCCTGGCTCACCCTCCTCCTCCTCCTGGCTCACTCACAGCTCCTGGAGTGTGATAACATCTCCCTGAGCACCTTCTTTTGGTTTCTACTTTGCTTCCAGGTGTAAACACTTTCTCCCTCTCTAAAGTCCATTTATCTTTAGGAGAACACAGTTCTTTCAGCTCCCTGTCATTATTATTGATCATCAGGTGGGAACCTTATGAACCTTCCAACCTTCTCCTCCACCCAAAAAAACCCAACAACAACCCAACAACCAAACCTTTAGAAAAGATTGGGAAAGTCTATAAAGATCAGAATCTCATTTCAGTGTTGCTCAACTCTCCCATAGCTCCCATCATTCATTTTTTTCTCACTGCTTCCAATAATCAAAACTGGCATTTGCATTTTTCCACTCTCTTGAGTTCTCCTCCTAAACAATCTCCTTCATGTGGGCAATTTTGAAAATGCGGTGTCGAGAAATGGGCCGAGTGTCATCTACTGTGGTCTAACCAGGCATCACCTTCAAATTCCCTGAGCACCAGCACTTCCTGGATGCACTGACCCCAACCTCTCCCTTTCCACTGGAGAATTCCTGAAGCTCTCAATTTTACAAACACACTCATGCCCAGAACAGGCGCTGCTCAAATCTGAACCAAGGGAAAGGGTCAAAGAGTTGCTCCTTTCAAACCAGTCAGGCTTTTCTTCCCATTAGCACAGGAGGAGCCATGAAAACACTGCTCTGTATGTCCACAGCCAAAGTTCTTAGCTTATCTTTAAGCCTTGCATGCCCTGAAGTGTTTAATTCAACCTCCAGTGAGCATTCTTCTTTGCCAACACACCTAGAGAGCTCTTCATTTCCCTTATCTCAATCTATCTGCTCCTTCAGCAGAGCCGTTGTAAATAAGTACCTGGCCACCTTCTTAATAAATTACATGTACCTTCCCTCTTGGAATGGACACCCCAGCTAGGTTAGGAGGGAGAAATATGCAGGAAAGACCTGCTCAGAGCTTTTTTCAGAAAAAGAGAAGTTTCAGCTCTGGATGACCTCACTGTACAGCACCACTCTGCTGACTTCTCAAGGTCACCACCTTTTCAGCGTGTCAAAAGTCCTTGACACATCAGGAGCAGCGTGTGGAGACTCCTACACCTGCTTGCTTCTCCCTGAATTCTGTCATTCCTGAGCTTTGTTTTGCTATTTGTCTTGGAGAGACCTTTTGAGAGCTTCCTCCAGGGACATCCTTCCAGGGTCCCTGACACAGGGAAAACAACTTCAATTATTAATGCTGAGCAGCCAGGGTGCAACTTGTCAAATGACTCCAGATAAGACCCTGAGGGCACTTAAATCCCACCAAATATTAAAAACTGAGTGCCAGGAGTGACTTTGCTCCTTTTGTCCAGCTAGTCCTGGTGAAGAAGTTAAATCAAAGGATGTCCATCTGCTTATAATAGAGGGGATTTATGTTCTGTTGTAGATGCCTTGAGTGTTTCTCCCTTTGCAGGGAACCCCCTAACAACAAGATGCCACACCTCCTCCAAATCCTTTTTTATAATCCATCCAGCTTTCCCAAGGTTCAGCTCAGCCTCTGTTCCTTTCTAACTCATTTTGGCTGCCTCTCTGAGGTGCCACATCCCTTAGAAGAATCTCAGCCACGAGATGAAAGAGGGGACAAATTGTGCAAAGTGGTTTGTCTAAAAAGATGTGTTTTTGCAATACATCTGTGGTATTGTGATCCTAAAACACTGAAATTGAGAGGACGGCTGGAGAAGTGTCCATAGGTTGTGAAAAGCTGAAAGGAAAACCCCTCAAGGGCTGTCTCACATCTCCTGGCACCCGAGGGGCTCACAGGGAAGCAGGTGATGAGTGGGCAGCCCCCACTCCATCCTACAATATCCCAAATAGACCCTCTATCATCTCTCACTATAATCCTTCAAGTCGACCAGCATGAAATCCATGTATCTGAGGCTGCCTAAAATCACTTTTTTTTTTTTTTTNTAGAAATGACCAGCTGGAAGGCTGTGAAGGTTCCAAAAATGGGGGCTGCATGAAGGGCTAATGGCACTTAATATCAAGAGGCTCCTGGGGCAGGGTCTGTAAGTCAATTCCCAAAAACCCTCACCACTCAGGGCTGACACAAGACAGATGGAGCATGGTGTCCATCTAACATGGACAACTGGAAGCTGGGAAGGATATCCCAGAAGTCAAGAGCAGGAATAGAAGATGGAGTTGGACCAACTGTGTCTTTTCCACTCTGGATACACCAATGCTCATGAGACTCTTGTGTAGGCACACACAGGGAAGGACATGGAGCTGCTGGAGCGAGCCCAAAGCACAGCTGTAAAGTTGATTTGAGGGATGGAGCATGGTTCCTACAGGGAAAGGCAGAGAGAATTGTATTTGTTCAGTGCGAAAAAGAGAAGATTTTCAGGCTGTCTTCACTGTGACCTTCTTGGACCTGAAGGGACCCACAAGAAGGATGGAGAGAGAAAATTTACGAGAGCCTGGAGTGGCAGGATAAGGGGAAATGGCTTCAAACTGCCAGAGTGCAGGGTTAGATGGGATATTGGGAAGGAATTGTTCCCTATGAGGGTGAGGAGGCCCTGGCACAGGGTGCCCAGGGCAGCTGTGGCTGCCCCTGGATCCCTGGAAGTGTCCAAGGCCAGGTTGGAAAGGGCTTGGAGCAACCTAGGATGATGGAAGGTGTCCCTGCCCATGGCAAGAGGGGAATGGGATGATCTTTATGGCTCCTCCTACTCAGGCCATTCTATGGTTTTATGATTCTATGGTTTGAACCATCAACCCAGAGGCCAGGCCAGTGGACAAGCAGAAAAACTTCTAATTCTACATTCACTGAATGGCCTTATTTTTCAAAGAAAATTCCAATATTCCAACATAGGCTGTGAATGTTTTTCTCTGTTTTACTATGAAAACAAAACCTAGAGAAATTTTAGGATGAAAAGAAAAAATGTGGAACTTGTCACACCCCATAATTTTAAACGGAAAAGGAAATTATTCTGCTCACTAATGTCCCTCCTGCATCAAAGTGGTTTTCTTCTATGACATTAAAACTATCCCAAACCCAAGCAACTACAAAATGTGGACAATAACAAAAATTTTAATTGTTGTTTTGGTTAAAAACTTGGAAACCACCTTAACACAGATCAGCAAAATGATAGGTTTGTCTCTAGAAGACATGAATCAAGGAACTGATTCTGATGAAAGATATTTTTTCAGTTTGGGGGTTGTTTTTTGTTTTGCATGGACCAGTAACAATCAAGCTTAGGCCTAAGCAGTCCAATTACAGAAGTGTCATACTTTAATTCAGAAATTATGAGTCCCTGCAGCGTTGATTGCAGTGGGGTCTTCAACATTTGGCTCTGGGCATCTCACTATCCAGACTAAGACATTTCAAAGAGATTCACAAAAAAAAAAAAATCTAAGCCTGGTAAACAGCTCAAATTCACTGTGCAGGTGTCTGTCCTTCCAGATTATTTTTCTTCCAGCCTGGAAAAGAAAAAGGCTGCAACCTACTGGGTTAACTGTTCTTGTTGGATAATTCTACCTTCATCTCCAAGAACAGCACAAGGACTATATTTAAATCCTTTTTTCTCCTCTAACCCCGAAAGCATGCACATAATTTTGTGGCCGAGTCCAATCCTGCAAACACACAGAGGTTTGGAGGTGACTTTTCTCCCTTAATAACTCCCTCACCCTTGCCCTGTATTAATAACAACGATGGGGATGGTGATGATGCAGCAGCCTTGTGTTTCTGCAGCACCTTTCATCAGAGGATCTCTGAGCGTGGGACTCACCTCACCCGGCTTTGACCATTTAAAAGTTTGGAATCTCGGCCAAGCTCGCTGTCTACCAGAGGCCATGGAACAAGATCAGCATCTCCAGAGGGCAACTCTGCCCATCCTGAGAGAGATGCCTCAGATAGGTGGGCTGAATCACTGGAGATGCCCAGGAGGCAGCACTGGCTGGAAAAATGAGGAGCATAAACTGGACACCTTTTTTTTTTTTTTTTTTTNNTGAAAGTAGGAATTGGGAATTTCACCCTTTTTTTTTTTTTTTTGGTAGAATCTCAGAAATCCTTGGAGAGCTGGAAGAGGAGGCCAAGGAAAGTCTTTGCTATCTCTAACGTGGAGCACGACAGATTATTTAGAGTGGTTTGAGGCTGGATTTGAAAAATAATAAGCTCAATGGCTTATTCAAGTGGGTGCTAAGAAAGCAAAATTCCCTGAGCTGAGGTTTGGCCGGGACAGCGAATTCCCACAGGAACTAAGGCACACCACAACACTCAGCACCTTCCACTCTGAGTGCAAGAGATGTTGCTTTGACTTTGTCTTCCCTTAGGATCTACAGAACAGAGGAGGAGAGAGAATACAAGTATTAACAACCCAGTTCCTTGGAAAAACTCTTTGGAACTCTTTAATTACCCAAGGCAATTAACTCCTTTGCTACACATGTCATCTGAAAAACAACCCAGGCAGCAGAATAATGGCCCCTCAAACCACGTTTTCAAGCCTGGATCCAGGTCCCAGTGACCCTGGTGATGCCTCCATACCACATCCTACATCTGGGGCTTCTCCCTGGAGGTCTCCCCTCTTGAGATCTGCCTCCATCCAGCACCATTTACCTCATAAAACGTGCCAGGATGGCAGTGCAGGGTTTTAGAGATGTATAAGCCTTAACATTTTAATCTGCCACCTACACTGCAGTTTATGAGTGCTGTAAATCTCATGGTTATAATGAACTCATCTAATGATATTGCTGATGGATAAATTTACCTGGGACGAGGAACAACAGTTACTTGCAAATGAAAGGGGAGTAATTTAAAGTTTCATGTAAACACCTTTGCTGCCTTACTTCTGACTTCTCCCAGCCTAACCCCTCTCAGGGTTTCATGACAAATGGAAAGAATGTGTGTTTGTGAGGCAACGACTGGCTGGCCTGGAAAAGAACCTGCCTCCTTTTCCCCAGCACAATGCTTATATAACTTGGGCACTGGAATGAAGTTTTAGGTGAAAATAGCTCTAATTTTCTGGGTCAGGTGTGCTAAATTAGGGGAATGGAGGGAAGGGATAAAGCAACATGTTAGGCAATGCAAAATGCCTACACAATGTAAAGATATTTAGACTCCTACTCTGAATTTCAATAATAATTAGGACTGTGGCTAGTCCTAATGCTCCCAGCTCCCCCCCACCCCTAAAGCATCCCAACTTGAACCTTTTTTAAATGCTCAGCAATATAAAGTACATATTGTGGTTTCAAACCTCTCATTAAGGCTCATCCCCCTGCGCTGAGGTCTGGCCTGGGCTATGTCAGTGCTAAATACCTTGGAGGACTGGGCTCAAAGACCTCAGATCCCTGCAAAGATTGGATTTGGACTTCTAAATTGCTTAAGTGCTTAAGTGCTTGGGGGAATTTTATCCTGAAACTCCTCCGTGATGAAGCCAATTTTGAAATGAGAACCGCGGACGGAGAGCGCCGTCATTTTGAGGTTTTAGGTAAGAACAGCAGGATTTTCACTGTCCACTGCTCTGATAAAGCAAATTACTCACATTTCTCACCCTTTCCTTCGAGAAGGTGCTGTGAATATGCATTGGGTTGTGCTGAGCACACACAGACCCTCACACATACACACACACACACACAGGGCTGTGAGTTCCTCCTCTGGCTTTCACTGAGTCATCAGGCTCACCAAATGTGTGAACTCACGCTATAATGTTCTCCCAGAAAAATAACAAATTGATTTCATTTTTACAGGCTACAGCATGCTATATAATTGGAGACACTGCCTTGTCAACTCAGACCGGTCTGACCCGACCAGAGACATTGCTTACAGCTGTTTACGGAGCCATAAAGTTTCCTCCTCTTTGTTTTTCCTTCCTTTTGCACCCTCTCTCCTTTTTCTTTTTTTTTTATTTTCTTTTTCTTTTCCCTCTAATGAATCCTACAACTACTTTTTGTTCTGGTCATAAAATACTCCTAAGGAAAATGCAGGAAGCCTTGATTTGGAGAAGCACTTCAGCCAGTGCCTCACATTAACACTGGGGCTTGAGCACATATTTAAAACTCAGCTTGTGTTTAAGGGCTTTTATTGCACCCAGACAGTCAATAAGGAACTTGTCACACTTGTATGGGCTTTCTTTTTTTTATGTAATTATCGATACCAAATTAGAAGTTTGGATTGGGCAACCTCAGGGATTGTTTCCTTTGCAGACCCACAGCACAGCTCCAGTTTCATCGGGAATTTTGCCATTTCTCATTGTCACTGTGTCCAAATCTTAAACATCTGAGGAAGGGCAAACTCCTACATTACGTTATCAGCTCTACCAAAACTGCCAGCTTGGACTGGGCACAATTTTTTTATATTACAAAAAACCCACCCTGAAATCTTCTGACTTTGGCACATTTGCCAAGCACTCACAATAAGCCTAATTTTTCTGACCAATGGAAAAAAACAGTTTTATGGAGAATGGATTTGCAAACAATTGTATTTTGTATAAAAATATTTTATGTTTATCTTAAAATACTCAGAACCACAAAAGCTAAGTGAGATGTTTTGATTTTTTTTGAAAAAAAGGATTTCTGATCACACACCTGATTTTGCTACCATGAAAAAGTTGCTTCACTTTGAACTAATGAACTGAAAAAAAAAAAAATCCCAAACCCAAAAGGGCTTTTCATCTATTTGCACTATCCATCAAAATAGCTTCTAAGTACTTGGCAATAAATTATGCTTGTGCTTCCTTTCATATCATTCATTCATCATGGAATCTGCTCCTCCTTTGGCCTGAAATGTCACAATTCTCTTCTCATTCAATAACTCTGAACGACTCAAGGACTGATCAATAGGGAATCAGCTGTTCCAGAGCCACTAATAGACAAAACCTTCTTTGAGGACCATTTCTGTCCCAGAGTGGATTAAGGGGAATAATTGTCTGGATCCTGGTCCTGCCCTATGGGGAAGGAGCATGAGAGCAGGTCAGGAAAGACAAACTTTCCTCCAGAAAGAGGTTTCAGGTCTGTATTCCAGCTTTTAGGAAAATGTGAAAGCAGGAGAAGGCAGAGAGCTCCTTATCCTCTCCTTCCTTCTCTTTGGGAAGAGCTGCAGCAAAAGATGACCTGGTATTAGACAGTAAGAAATCCACATGGAGGAAGGACATGAACAACACCAGAACCCAAAGAGAAAACAACTCTTCCTTAGCACCAAAACAGCAACAAGACTGCCATGAGGCCAAAGCTCAAACTTTTCTTACTGCTTATAAAAATATATTTTCCTCAAATGAAAGTGCAATTTCTGCTGCAACAGAACAACTTGATTTCTTTTTTCTTTTTTCTTTTTTTTTTTTTTTGCAAAGAAACTGCTTTGCATGGGAAAAAAATCCTCATGGCTCCTTGACATGTTTCAGCTAGATCTCAGTAAAATTAAAGAGGCACAGACTGATGAGTCGCTCAGAGGTACAGGAAAAATGCCAGTGGATGTCCTGGCATTTGTATACACCTTGAGAGAGAGAAAAATTCTCTCTCAGAGATCATCTCACAACAGAAAGAATAACAACTGCAATAAAACCTGGTGTAGAGAAAGAAGGGAAAGGTTTAATTTGCTTTACAGCACTGATTTTACCATTGTCTGCAGGTACCTCCTGCTTACTGAAATGGATCTGCTGGATCTCCTTCAGTCCAAAATTCATTCTGCTGCGAAGGGAACAGGCAGGGAGGTTTCAGCCATAAGGCAGCTTAATTTTTTTGGGTTGCTAAGCAAAATCCTTCCATTTGGCAACCTCTCAACAGTGACAATGACCTAAAGTTAAGGTTTTATAATCTGTTTTGGAGAAAGGAAGCCATATATATATATAAATTTATATACATTTAGACTAGGTGTTACAAAGGAATTCTTCCCTGTGAGGGTGGGAAGGCCCTGGGATGGAATTCCCAGAGCCGCTGTGGCTGCCCCTGGATCCCTGGAAGTGTCCAAGGCCAGGTTGGACAGGGCTTGGAGCAGCCTGGGACAGTGGAAGGTGTCCCTGCCATGGCAGGGGTGGAATGGGATGAGCTTTAAGGTCCTTCCCAACTCAAACCATTCCATGATTCCATGACTCTCAAGTAAGAGGACACCCATTCTCCAAATCCCTTGTGTGAAAAAAAGGTGATTTATATGAAAGGTTGCTCCAGACCTGGTCTAAATTCCAAAAACACAGCCAGAGCATTATGGTACCACGTGTGCAGCAGGGAAGGACCAAGTTTTCTTCTCCAGGCTCCTCTCCCTAAGCCTGCTGGGGTCTGGTGCTCTCACACCAGGAGCCGTGGCTCAAAGAGTTTCTTCTCCAAGTGGTTTGGCAGATGTGGTGCCTTGATGCTCCTCAGAGGAACAGAACTGTTTTCCAGGGTGGAAACTTCATGACTGGTGAGGCAGTGCCTGGATGGAAAACATCTGGAAGGGGTCAGGCTGATGAATGGCAAAGAAACTGGGGAAGGAGGAAGAATCATGGAATCACAGAAACACAGAAAGGCCTGGGTTGGAAGGGGCCTTAAAGACCATCCACTTCCAGCCCCCTGCCATGGCAGGGACACCTTCCACTATCCCAGGGTGCTCCAAGCCCTGTCCAAGCTAGCCTTGGATACTTCCAGGGATCCAAGGGCAGCCACAGCTTCTCTGGGCACCCTGTGCCAGGGCCTGCCCACCCTCACAGAGAAGAATTCCTTCCCAATATCTAATCCAGCCCTACTCTCTTTCAGTTTGAAGCCATTCCCCCTTGTCCTGTCACTCCAGGCCCTTGTAAATAATTTATCTCCATCTTTCTTGTAGCTCCCTTCAGGTCCTGGCCACAATTAAGTCACCCTGAACCCTTCTCTTGTCCTGGTTGAACCTCCCCATTGCAGGTAAGAGGGGAAAGATTTTGAGGAAAGAAAGTGGGTCAGGAGCTGTCCTTGGAGCAGCATAAACTACCCCAAATCTCTGACTTGGGGAATGGAATAAGATTGTGGGTGAAGAGCCAACAAGCCCTCAGTGCTGGGGGCACAGAGCCTCTGTGGAAGGATTTGGGAATCTCTCAGGTGGCAGGAGCAGCACCTGCACACCTGAGCAGCATCCCAGCCTTAATGATTTCTGTCTGAGAGTGGCTGGGGAGCTGCAGACAGGCTGCCAGATCGTGATCAGCTCGTGGAGGGGTGATCACAGCTAGGCAAAGATACCAGCTTTGACATGCAGCAAGGGAAGCGGCCAAGAATTTGGGAAAGCAATCCCAGCTTTCTGCTGCACGCTCCCCTGCCAAGTTACCTCCTGTGTTTACTTTAGAAACCAGAGACGAGCCCTCCTCAGCATAATAATGATAATAATAATAATAAAGCTTCAGGGTCACTCAGCTTAGCAGATGGATTCCTTCCAGCTTGGATTTCTCTGCAGAACTGAAGCACTGATGGATCTGGGGGATTATGCAATGTTCATGATTGGGTTTCACAGGAGATCTGAACGGTGACAAAACCATACTGTGGGAAGGGAGCTCCACTGGAGACAAAGCAAATCCATCCATGGGTCTCATGTGGGGTCTGAGCAGCCACAGGGGCCATGCAGCCCCTGCAGAAGCAGCACTGTCTCACCAAAGAGCTGCAGGAGCAACCAAAGAGGCTGCTCACTCCCTGGTTTTCAGCTTTCCCATGCTCCTAGGCCCTAAATACAAAATTAGAGAATCATGGAATGGCTTGTGTAAGAATGGTTTGTCTGAGGACTTCAAAGGTCACCCACTCCAACCCCCTTTGTCATAATCAGGAATGTCTTCAACCAGATCAGGCTGCTCAGAGGCCCATCCAACCTGATGTTCCCTGGATGTTTCCAGGGGTGGGACCCACCACCTCTCCAGGCAACCTGTGCAGTAAAAATGCATCAGAATGTGGAAAAGTAGGAATCTAAAGGAGATATTTTGACTGGCCAGAAATATTTAACTGAACAAATCACTCAAGATTTTAGCAATTGGGTTTTTTTTGGTTAAGTAATATAGGAATTTTCAACTGCCCATACTGCCTGGAAAAGAGAAAGTTCAGTTTTAAAAGAATTTTACAAGAATAACTAAATGGTGCAGAGGCTCTATAACTACTGTCTTAGAGCACATCTCTGGGGTTTATTACAATGCTGAACTAATTAATTAATGGAACTCAGTTCCACAGATTATCACTGAGGTTCAGAGGAACAGAAGGGGATTTAGCAGCAATAAGAAGGGCTGGGTTATTTTACACAAAGCAGGAACACCTGGAGGTTTGACAGCACAAAGACAGCAGGGGTTTAAAGGTCCCTAAGCTCTTCACCTACTGGACATCACCCCATTTATCACCAACCAGGAGGGCAGAGAGGACGCTTTCTTTGGAAGGGATTGCTCAACTGCAGGGCTGAAAATGGCAGTGGAAGCAAAGCCATGGGCACGGGAACGTGTTTACCCCTGATGCCACCATCAGATGTTCTCTGACTTCTGTTCCCTTCCCTTCCCGCATGTACCCACGCACGGACACACCTATTGACACATCCCTGCGTTTGGAGGCTTGATTGAACATTTCTCCTCTCTGGTGCACCCCAGCATCCACCAGAAACATTGAGGGTGCCCTCAAGGAACTCTTTCTTACACCTCCTTTTCCTACTAATACTGACTAATGACGTTTGGAAATCAGAAGCTCAGAACGAGGCAGGTGAAGTCTCCAAAAGCTGGTGAGATATCTCAGGGCATGCCAGGGTCAGTTTGGTTGAGTGCACAGGGACATCTCATGGGGGTCAAACCTGGCTCCCAAGTGCCACAGGTTTTCTGTAGGACCCATGCAGTTGCTTCCAGCCCTGCTTGGGTGTCTCAGGTACCACTGGGAATCTACACCAGGACTGGGAGCCTCAACGTGGCCCCATCAGCCCTGTGGGAAGCTACAACACAGACTTGAGCCATGTGTCCAGTGGGAAGAACTGGACACAATTAGACAAGCAATTAGGCCTAGTCAAGATACCAGTTTCAATTAGAAGTTAAGTCATGGAGTTAAGTCCAGTTTAGTGCTGGACTCCACTGGCCATGAAGCATAATGCTGCCTGTGCACCCCTGAAAGTGTCCAAAACCAGGGTGGATGGGACTTGGACCACCCTGGGACAGTGGAAGGTGTCCCTGCCTAGAGCATGGGGTGGAATGAGATGATCTTTAAGGCCCCTCCCAACCCAAACCATTCCATGATACCTCAGCTGTGAGTTACTGGCAATGCAGGTGTCCCATGGGATGAATCCCACCTTGACCTCAGGATTATTTAGTCAGGTAATGAACAAGAGGTTTGTATTCACCTGTACCAAACCCTTTGGTCAAAGGTCTGGCTCTGAGCTCCACAGAGACTTGCTGAGAGGAGAAGGGAGGCTGCAGCAGGGTAGAAACCCCCTCCATGGGAATTATAACAAATACAGGAACAAAGACCCAAGCCCAGCAATTCCCACTGTAGACCAAGCCAGGGATGTTCTCACTAGGACACAAAATTCTGGACTGAAGATTCAGTACCATTCCTCTCACTTGCCTCCCTGTGAGATGGTTTTCCTCAGCTGGGGCAGGGGAACTGCTGAGAGGCACTCACAAAAGCTTAGGAATTCTGCCGAGCTCCCTTCCAACAACACTGCAATCTTATGGATTCATCAACGTATATAATTACCAAGTTAGACCACCCATTAACTCATCTCCTCTACACCACTGGCCATGGCTGAATCACCTCCTCCAGAAAGGTGCCCACTCTTGATCCAGAGATATCCAGAGACAGGGAATCTACCAGTTCCCCCAGGGATGTGCTGACCCATCTTCCCTGTAAGAGCTGCTGGAGCCAATCTCTCCACTGGCACTGGTGGCAAAGAGGTTTGTGCAAAAGGTCTGTGGCTTTCCACACATGGGACTTGCAGGTGCTAATTTTGACTCTGCTGAAATCACTGAGACCTGAATCCTGTCTAGAACAGGAAGCAAGAAGAGGAAGACAGTCAGTCCCCCATAATTTTTAACCTGGGTTTGGTTTACGGCCTTAAAAATAATAATTAGAGGCTTCCCCCTCTCCCTGCAAGAGATCATTTATTGCTTCTGCTGTAAAAATGAGTTTGCAAGTGAACACATTGGCTCTCTCCTGGAAGTGCTTGTGCTGGGTATTCACTGTAATGAGGGTGATCTCACCAAGTGGGTGGTGGGGAGGAGGGGAAGCTTTGGGGTTTTTAAGGTGGGGGAGGATGGGGACCTACCTGCCCTCCACCCCACACTGCTTTCCCCTCTCTCCCCACCACGCTCACCTCCTTTTCCTTTCTGAGCAGCAAACTGCTGCTGCTGCTGCTGTTATTGACACATATTTCAAACAAGCCCGTGCAAGGGACTCGAGACACATTACATTGCACATGGTGCCCCGGGCCACACATTCGCCTCCTTACACCGACAGCACGTTTTGCTTCATAAAGAATGTGCAGGCCTTCACCTGGAGCTATTTATCTGCTGTGCTCCAAAGAAAGGAGAGAGGGAGAAAGCCCCACATGCCCACGTTGGCTGTTAACCCCAAGCTCCAAACCCTGTAAGTGGCCAAACATTGACCTCTCTGGCCGTGAGGTCTGGGTCACTGTCTGCTGATGGACCTGGACAGATGACTGCGGTCCACTCCCCATCTTTCTGAGCACCTGAATTTAGGAAAAACCCTTTTTACACCCTGTCTGACCCACTCACACAGCTCCCAGCACATACTCCATCAGGGAACACAACCAGAGCTCCCAGACTCCTGCATCACCCCACCCTGGAAGAGGAAGCCTATCTGGTGATTAAAAGCTGCTGATACACACCTCTTTCCAGGATCAGGGTAATCTTCCCTTGCTGTTAGCAACATTTTTTTCCCCCTTGCTTTCTCTAAATCTTTCCATCATTGTTATTACAACGATAACAACAATAATTATTACTATTATGCCTTGAACCTGAGTCTGAGATTAGGGCTCCCATTGTGCTAAGAGCTCAGTGGAGAAGTGTCAGGGAGATGATTCCTGCTGTGAAAAGCTCATTTTCTGCACTCAGGCAGGACATGAAGGGGTGAAAGAAAGAGAGAAGGGGCCAGGAATGAGGTAGGATGGGAGGCAGCAGTAAGTAGAAAATGAAGAGCAGTTAGCAGAATAGCAGGAGTCAGCACTGGTGCATTGCCTAAGCAAACCCCACTCCTTGTCTGTGTCCACACATGTCAAATCTCGACAGGGAGAAGGGGAATGCTCCCTTGAGTTTCCCAGCTGCAGAAATGTGGATTCTAATTTTTTTTTTTTTTTTTTTGACACAGCAGCAGGAGAGCCTCCAGCAGCTGCTCACAGCCATTGCCTCTTCTCTGGTAGAAGACCCCTGCTTCAAACGTGTCAAATTCCCAGAATAAAAAAATCCCCTTCCTCTGTGGCAAAATCAGGGTGGAGAACTTTCCACCACAAAAACCCCCTGCTCTGCTCTTACCTTGAAGAGAAATACCTGCACTCCTGTCCTTTTGGGGGCTGGAAAGCTGCCAGGGATCCGGGGTAAGGAGTTGCTAACATCGTGCCATACTAATAATTCTTCATTTCACCCACCTTTTTTTCTGTCTCTTTAGATTAGATTTGAAGTGCTGCAGGGCAGGGACTGTCTCTTGCTATGTGCACACACGGTGCTCAGGACAAGGAACCTTTCCACTTCCTTGGAACTGGCAACTGCTAAGGCATAATCATAAATAACAGGGGAGATCTTGAAAGGCAAAATGACAACGGGCTGACTGAGAGGGGCTGGGAGGATTCTGAAGAAGTTTTGAAAGCTCTTTTTTTTGGTTTGGTAAATGATTTTTTGAAAAGGACATATTTCCTGGTTCTAAGAAATCAATGATTCTACTGGGACTGTGATAGAGGGTAAAAGAAAAATCTGTCCAGGAAGAGAATGAGAAGTTTAAGAAAGTGAATGCAATTCACCTTTTCTCATAAAAAAAAAAAAAAAAAAAAAAAAAAAAAAGGAAAATAAATGTAGGTGAAATCCCATGGGGTGGTTTAAAAGTCATCCATCATTCCCAGCACTGCTCATGAATCTCACCCTCCCTACTCCTATGTGCATTCAAAGACCAGGTGAGAAGAGTGGGAAATTGTGAATATAAATTAAGACATAAAAAGGCAGATAAGTGATAAGGAAAGCCCATAGTGGATAATCCATGGTCAGTGGTGCTAAGAACATGAGGATGACCAATAAATAATTGTTTATTGTGTTGTTAGAGAACATACAGAGATATCCAAACACACATTTGTAGTCCCTAATAATATATTAACCTCCTGTAGATAAACAAGGAGATAAAGAAGGAAGGGAATCTCGGATATTTCTGGATAACTACTGTTAACATTTGTAATAAATCTCCAAGTGATGATGGAAAACAAGAGAATGCCAAATAGGTTAGGAATCCACTGTGTTGTTAAAGAGCAAATGGATAACTGTAAATCTGTTATCTGGCCCAAAAGGGAATTGGATGATACAAGACTGAACCCACAGAAGATGGAAAAATTGTAATATAATTAGTGGTAGTAACCACAGTTCTATGGAAAACTAATTTCATGCAATTTTTAAATGAGATTGTTAAACAGAGGTGATAAAAGTGATGTTGGTATAGCATTTTTAGTCAGAATACAAAGAAAAAGAGGGAATAAAAGAATTCAAAATAGTCATATTTAGGATCAGCATAGTACAAAAGAAATATGTGGGGAGTTGACAACTCTCCAGTGTCACTCTGCTGAGCAATTGCCATCAAACGAAGCTGTTTTTAACTGGAACTCCCTGAGATCATCTCAGTGCTATTGAACTTTCTTACCAACAGCCCAAAAAACTCCACCACATCATTACTGAGAAAGCCTGAAGGATGTGGAAACATTGGAGGGGTGAGAGTGAAGGACATGGACAGAGCAGCAGCACAAAGAGAGGGGTCAGGATGTCACCACCCAAGCCCCAGGTGCCAAGCCAGGCTTGTGGGACTGACAGGAGCTGTGCCAAGGCTCCAGGAGGATTTTGGGATTTGGGGACTGACCCCCAGGATGTGAATGCTGAGCACAGCAGGGCTGGAGAGTGAGCCCAAAGGAAGAGGGAATAACCCAGCACTCAGCTCATGGGAGGATTGATGCCTCAGGTTTTGGCTTTTATATTTTCAGATTCTGTGCTGCTTGAGTGTGTGGGTCTGGGCTTCATATCAGGGGATGCTGAGCTCTCTGCACAGAGCAGGGAGACAGAACAATTCCTGCTGTAGCTGGGGACCAAGGACAAATGATCCAAATCTCAGGCCCAAGAGCACAAACAACGTGGGCTGAAGAGAAAAAAACAAGAAGGATGGGACTGCATGGGCTAAAGCTGGAATTGGAGAATGAGCTCCAATCTGCAAATGGAGCAGAACTGATCAAAGGGAGAGACCCTGTGCCCAGTCGTGCATTTTGGGACCATTTTGGTTCATCTTGGGTGTAGCCCTGGCTGGGCTCTTGTGCTGCCCAAGGTGGATCCACTGAGGCTTTTTAATAAATCCCTGCTTTATTCTTTAGCTCTGTCCAGCCTCTGTTCTAGCTCAGCCTTCACAAGGCATCAGGACAGGACTCAAAATGCCACATGCAGATGCTCTGAAAAACTGGAGAAGGCCTGGAAAAGCAGAAGGACATCCAAATCTGAGAGGAATGACTGATCCATCCCATCTGCTAGATCATCCTTTCCTTCACAGATGAGGATACTGGACACAGAACTGAAGCAAGTCACACACAGAAATACTTTGAATATCACCAAACTTCTCTCTGGTGCTCAGAACTGGAGTTTACACTGAATTATTCATTCCTCTCTTGATCTTTGACATTACAGTAGGTTCCAGTAAATTCCTCTAAGGTTAAAGAGCAGAGTGAATGTGAGCTACAGGAATTTTAGGAAATGCCACCTGGGGCTGCTTTTTGAATGCTCTAACTCAAACGGGGGTTGTTAGACCCGACAAAGGTGTAGCCCTCATGGTCCTAATGGTCCTGAAGATACAGAGTCATACCAAGATTTCCTTGGAGGTTTCCCACCCAAGTAGTGACTCAAGCTCCTCATTGTTTTTGGGAAGGAATCTGACACGATCAGGGCTGAGATGATCCCGGGCTCCAGGCCACAAAGTCCCCTATCACAAAGTCCCCTATCAATTTTACAGTGCTGTAAAATTCCCTGATCAGAGGAGCGTTCCCCACGAGCCCTCAAAGGGCTGAGTACCAGGTTCTGCCTTAGACAATGGGATGCAATATATCTACAACCATATAAACAGCGAGCTGGATGAGACTTGGATAAGATCATGGCTTTACAATGCTGCCCCTCCTGCTTTTAACCCATCCCAGTGTCGGCTGAAACCGGGATGTGGCAAGCCTCAAAGGGATTTCTGCTTTGGAATTGCCAGGCTTCTCCAGCCTTACAGGAATAAGGATGTTGATTCTCACCAGCAAATTGCTCCCACTCAGCACCGACTTTCCTCCTTGATCCTTTTAGCACCACCTTTTGTTGAGAGCATCTAATCACTTATCAGCAAGGGTCTTCAACTAAAAACCATTCGGGAACACCTCAGCCTTGGCCCTTTCATTCATTGTCCAGCAGCATCCTGCTCAACAAAGGCTTTTGCACCCAAGGCTTTCCTGTAAGTGAGACTGGACTCTGGGTCATCCTTGTGAAAGACACCCTGTGCCAGCACAGGGGAAGGGATTGCCTTGCTGCAATTCCGATGCTGCTTGCTGTGACAGGACAGAAATGTCTCTTGGGTACCCAGAATTTGGTTGGCGCCAGAGCTCTGGGAACAGACTGAAAGGCGTGGGTTGTTTTTGGATGAATCATGTTTTTAATCATCAAACACTGCCAATCAGAACTGCAGCAGATTTTCCCCAGATTTTTTTTTTTTTTTTTGTGTATGTGTGTGTTTTACCTTAAGAGTGATAATTTCAATTTCAGGCTCACAGCTCTGGATTAAGCACATGTAGGAACCTCATGAGTAACAAAAATTCTCAGCCCCTTGTTGGAGATGGAGAACCTTCAGCACTGACAGATTGGGTGGGTTATGAAACTGTCCCAACACTAGATTTGAGATAATAATCATCCCAGCATGCACATGGATCAATTCTATCAGCAAATTACCTTAATTACAAGAGAAGGTGATGTAGTTATTAAGGTGTGAGCACAGGACTGTGGACTGGGGGCATTTTGGTTTGCCTCAATTTCCTACCTGTGAAGTGGGAATAATATCACCATCCACATCCATGGAAGCAGCCATTCCATCAGGGAATTAGGGACAAAGCTGTTGACATGTAGATGATGGATTATTAATGAATGAGCTGTATTTCAGTGGTGAGCTGCTGATGGATCACTGGGTGGATGTTCTTTAGAAGAGCTGCAGAGGTGCACATCCTGTCTCTGCCTATAACCAGATACTTGTCAGTGGTTATGAAAATCTCATTTCCAAGCCACTGTGGCACCCATAAGCACAATTTTGGGTGAGGGAGGCTTCACTTCTACTTCTATTTAGGAATCTCCCCACTTCATCAATAAATTTTATCCTTCTAATCTTTGGAACAACACCAAACGCTGTTGTTTTCTGCATTTCCACTCAAGTCTTGTCTGATCACTGAGGTTTTTTTAGGTTTTCAACCTTTCAACTCACTCTACTCAATCTGGCAGGTGGTGAGGGGCTGGGAATTTCCTTTTCTCCCTGCTGTGGGTCAATTCCGTTTGTTCCTGATTTACCTGACACCCCAGCTGAGAGATGGATCAATGAGACACAAGCAAGAATGTAAGGACAGGATGTCCCACGTGCTTAAACATGTGGTTAAGTGTTTGGCTCAAGCAAAGTTTTCATAAGGATTAGATTTAATGCAAGGAAAATGAGTAATCCCACGCATGACCCAGGTTTCCCTGTGTTAGATGCTTCACATTGGACCCTACTCTGAAGAAAAGGCTGCTCCCAGTGATTTAAGACTTCCATAATTTAAAAGCATGGAAATCTCCAAGAATTTTAATAGATAAATAAGTAAACCAGAACCAAAACCAACAAGACCCCTCTCAGGTCAAACTTCCAATAAATCAGTGTTCAGCTCTACTTTACCAACCAAAATTATCCATGGAGGGATTTCATTCAAAACTTCTTTACTGAGGGTATTATTTATTCATATCAGTTGCTAAATTGACAAAGATCTACAGGGATGCTTTAGGAGCAGTAGGCAAAATTGGGCATGCAGAAGGAAAGCTTAATCCATAGCCTGATCCAAAATCTATTCCAGAGTAAGAGATTTCCAATAAAAAGACCTCCAGGAAGCCTCTGCCTCTCCAGCTGGATGGAGCTGACTCCAAGGGGAGCCCAAACAAGAGGACAGAACAATAAACTGAGAGAGGAAATGAGAGCAGGGAGGTGACACAGTTGTGTCTTTGCACAATGTGTATATTTATCATATTTTCACCTATTCTTTCTATTTCTGCAACTTCTTAAATGATGGCCAACAAGAAAAATCCAGGAGAAAGCACAGGTAGGAAGACTCAGACAACAATTGTCTAAGACTTGGTGCTCACAAAAGTCTTGAGCAGATTTGCCTTCAAGAGAATCACACAAACCTGGCCCAGATTAGATCCCCGAGCTTCATGCTCACTTTAAACTTTTGAATTCCTCCACTGTTGCATGTGGTTTGTACATTATTAGTGTCTGCTTTTATCAGCTCCCCTTTAAAACCTCTTGGGAGCTTCTGTTTGTGGGGTTTTTTAGGATAGGTAGAAAAAAAACACTGGGACAGCCAAGTCAAACCTCTAATTTTTGATAGTATCATTCTTCAGGGTTTTTTCCCTGCTATTTCTCCTCTTTTTCACAGAGACAGATAAGGAATTGTGGTCAGGCTGTCCCCACCTGGAGCTCAGCTCTTGAAGATTGGCAATCAAAAGGCATTTTGCCAGTTCCCTTCATTGGAAGTGCATCACTTCAACGTGCTTTGAATGAAATCAGTATTTCCTGGAAAGAGCTGGCTTCAGAGGGCTTTGGATAAAGTAAATCAGGATTCTGGTCGTGTTTTTACACCCTGAGCCCTGCAGAGCTGCTGGCAGCTTTTGGATACCCGGTGCAGACGAGATCAACTTAGTGAGCAACCAAGATTGGGGATTTGATCCAAGTGAGGAGATAAGAATCCCAAAGGCCAGCTTTATGGCTTTGCTACTGATAAGGTGGCAGAGCAGGGACTAATCTAGATACCAGCATAATTGATAATAACCTTGGAGCTTCTCAGAGCTGTTTAATGACCCAGGAATCTGGGGAATGCTGCTGCATGGCAGAGCTCCTGCCATGTGCCTGACACAGCTCCTACCTCGGGCTGTGAGAGGAGGTGTTGGGTCAATACTGAGCAAAAGGGTTACTTCAGCCCCAAAAGTTGCGTGCCTGAGATCTTAACTCCTCACACAGCCCCAACCCTGGGATACCACACCACGAAGGTGAAGAAAAATGCACGTCTCTCTTGGATAATTCAGCACCTGGGAGACAATCCAAATCCACCAGGCGAGCTCACATCTAGGAGCTGGGGAGCTGCGTGTCACACCTCAGCCTGGAATCAAACAGATTCCAGTAGCTATGGGAAAATATGCAAACAGTGGCTTCCAGCTGAGACAAGTTCAGCACAGCTCGGCCAACGGGGTGGAGGCTCCATGTTTTGACTCACCTAAAGGAGTTCCTGCCTAAGGACCACGAGGGTCCCTGTGCAACGAGCCACAAGGTCCAGTCAGGGTAGGGAGAAGGAGTGGAGAGGATCTCTGGGTGGATTTGGCTGCCAGCTGGATGGGAAGTGTGAGATCCTGCTCCCGAGCTTGTCTCAGCTGGAAGGAGCTCAGCACAGACATAATTCATCCCTGCTCTGTCTTTTCTGCACAAATCTAATCCCAAGGCGTTTTGGAGCAGCACAGGACGTACCATGGCAAGGCTGCTGGAATCCAGGGATGTCTATCAGCTCCCTGGGATGGCAGGCCCTCAGGTGGGGTCAAACAGCACTACTGCACTTCCAGAAAGCCGGGACTCAGGTCCTTAACAGCACTTAGTGTGTCCCTAAAGATACCAGCCCCACCTTGGCTGTGATGACAAAAGCCTTCCTCCTTCCTCCCAGCTGCATTTACACAGGGATCTGAGGGGTAACTCCACAGCCAAGAGCACACGGGGGCTCCATCACACTCGTGGAGACCCCAGAAATTAGTTTGCAAGTTCCACATGCCCTTCTCCTACCGGTATCTTGTCAGGTCAATCAATAAACCCTGATTCTTTGCTACATTTATGTGCATTTTTGGCCATTTTCTGTGAGGAGCCTCCTCTTAAACACCAAATCTTTGATTAAGGAACACGCTGGTTGCTTATCAGCAGGGTGCTAAAGAGAGAAGTAGCACAATCCTTAAACAATGTTGATCCTGAGAGTCTTTGTACCTCTCTTGTAGGTACAGCCCTTTCACACCCTTTAATAATGGGGAGTTGAGAAATGACCACCTCACACACTGAGGGTGTGCCCAAAGGAGGGGAATATCTGTGTCCTACTCCTCTGAGTGGCACGAGGTCAATTCTTCACTTCATTCCACTTTCCTTTAGATTTTTTTTCCTACAGATTTTCCACTCAAGAAAAACTAAAGGAAAGCATTGAGCTGAGCTGAGGGGCTCTGACAAGGAATTCTCTCTTCTCCTGCACTCAGGAGCTTCCCCAAAGCTCATTTGCAGCTCAGGTAGGACCCATCTCACTGAACATAAGCCACCTAAAAATGTAGTTACCTAAATGCAGTCTGACTATTCAGCCAATTCCTACTAGATCAGATGAAAGGAAAGGTTCTTCCAGGCAGCAACTCAATCATAACTCAGTTAGGACAGCCTAAGTGAGAGAATTCCCATTTGTGGAATCACAGAACAGTTTGGGTTGGAAGGGGCCTTTAAAGCTCCTCTGTCCAACCCCCCTGCCATGACCAGGGGCATCTTCAAGCATCTGGGGTTGTTCAGAGCCCAGGCCAACCTGGCCTTGAATGTTCCCAGGGATGGGTTATCCACATCTTTGGGCAACCTGTGCCAGTGCCTCACCACTTCCATCATAAAAAAATGTATTCTTAACATCTAATCTGGATCAATCCTTTCTTAGTTTAAAAACATTGAACCTCGTCCTACCAAAATATTTGTGCCCATCTTTCTTGCAAACCCTTCAGGCACTGGAAGGGACTCTAAGGTCTCCTTAGACCTTCTGAGCAATCCCAGCTCTCTCAGCATCTCTGTGGCCTCCTCTGGCCCTGCTCCTGTGCTGAGAATTCCAGAGCTGGATGCAGATTCCAGGTGGGAGCAGAGAGGAAGCATCACCTCCCTCACCTGTAGGGATGCAGCCCTGGATTTCTGGTCCCAGTGCACATGGTCAGGGAATGTCCAGCCTCTCACCCACCAGCACCCCTAAATTCAACTCCCCAGGGCTGCTCAATCTGTTCATCCCAGTCTGGATTGATCCCAGGGTTTGCCCAGGTCTAGGAACTTTCCCTGGTGTTGTTGAACCTCTGGAGCTTGCCCAGCTCCCTGAGGATGCCATCCATGCCACCTGCACCACTCAGCTTGGTGTTGTCTGCAGAGGGTGCCCTCAATCCCACTGATCCATGATCCTGATAAAGGAATTAAACAGCACTGGACACCACACAGACCCCTGAGGGACCCCGGGGGTCACTGATCTCCATGTGGACATTGAGCCACTGTGGTCACTGTGACCATCCAGCCAGTTCCTGACACTGAGCAGTCCACCCATCAAATCCACTCCTCTCCAATTTAGAGGGGAGGATGTTTTGGGCGCTGAATCAGTCACTGATCAGGTTAGAAGATAAATTTCATTATTAATTTGAAGGCACTCAAACCTGGTCACAGCAAATTATTGCAGTCAGTGGGAAGTTAAAATTGTACAGTTTGTTACCCTGGTAAAAAGTCACAAACTGGCAATTTAACCATTTTGTACCTAAACAAGTGAATGTCCAAGTCCTGAGACTGAGGCACAGATAAATGCCTAGAGAGTCCATCCAGTTATATCCTGAATTCCAACCTTCCATTGCCTCTCCCATTTCTTTGGACTCTGCAACAGCTTCACTAAAGTCAGGGCACCTCTGGAGATTCTCACCAGCTGAAGATAAACCCTCACTGAATTCCAGTAAAATATCACTAATTTGGTACCACCCAGCCACAAAATAGAAACCTCTATCACACATTCCCACGGCCTTGCCTGGGATCAGGTTGAATAAATCAAACAATGATACTTGCATCATTTTAACATCACTCCTCTACACTGTCATTCTAGATTCTAGATTCTAGAGCATCCAGGAAGTTTTCTCTGATATTTAACTGGTTTTCCTTCCTTCCCTTTCTTTCCTTCTCCAAGTTATGCTCCTGGTACCTGCAGAGCAATCCCTCCTTGCTTTCTTCTACTACACACACCTGACAGAAGTTTTAGAGCTATTATCCTCTCATTCTTTGGCCCAGATTAGTACCTAGAGCTAATCTTTGCCCATCAGCATCAGTCCTTCCAGCCCTCTGGCTCTTTGACTGCCCTCCAGTTTGTCAGTCCCTCCTGGCACAGGCAGGGGATGGAGCTCAGCAGCTCAGGTGTGCTGTACCACCCCACCAGCTCCATCCCAGGCTGGGAGCAATGTCTCCTGTGGGTTCTGCTGTTCTGTCACTGTGGGAAACCAGGACATCTCTCTTTTTGCTTTGGATGAGCTGAGACCCAGACAGGGGGCTCAGAGAGCTTGGCACAGAGCCCAAGATCCCTCTGCTCTTGATCTCAAGCCATGGAAACAGTGACCAACTGTATGTGAGGAGTTACAAACCAGGGAAAGTAGAATAAAATGAGTAGCTTATCACTGAGTAGAGAAATAGAATGTTAAGATTCATATGAGAAGTGTACAGGGGGGTCAAGAAGTGTACAGGGGGGTCAAGATGGAGGAATCTGGGCGTGCTCTGCCCTCCTTCCTTCTTCTTCATGGTCTCCATCTTCTTGGTGATGGTGGCACTTTGGGATTGGTTTAGAGTAGAAACTGACTGTCTAACATAGGTGATGGGTATTGGGGAATAACTGTAAATAATGTCTACATAGTTTATAGTATAAAAAGACAACCCAGCCCTGAGGGTGGGCAGTGTGCCTTGAGCTGACCTGCTGAACACATCCGGGCTGGGCAGGGAAAACATGTTATAGATAAGAGAAAATAAACAACCTTGGGAACCAGAGCCAAGGAACTGCGACTCTTTCTTCGATCACCTGGATGTGAAAAAGGACTCTGGGGAACATCCCAGGCAGGGAAATCCTGAGATGTCACCTCTCATTTCACACTCAGCTGAGGGGTGCGTGCCCGTGCAGAGCCCGTTCCCTGCCGTGGGTCGGTGCGCGGGGGTGCGCGTGTCGGCATGGCAACGCCGTTCATAAACGTGGAGGCCGGGGCTCTGCCTGCCTCTGTTTACTCACCAAGGTGATGAGGAGCGAGGTATTGGCACACAATGAATGAGATCAAGTAATTCACAAGTTGCTGCCTGCCAGCAGAGCTGCTGCAACTGTCCATGCGTGTGCTCCGAGCCTCCACCAACACAGCGAGGCTTAAATCTCTTCCTTTGCCCTTGACTTTGGATTAAGTTGAGGTCATGCACAGGTGTTGCAGGGCTGTGAACATGTCAAGCCACAGCAGCTCTGCTGCAATCAGTCATCTGAGGAGGATGCATTTTTTTATTGCAAAGGAAGTCCAATGCTTTGATAACCTGCCTGTTTTTAGTGCAGCTGCTTCTGTTGGTAAATTGAAGATTATCCCGTGTAACGCCAGGACTTATCCTTCTAGGTAAGACAAACACCTTAATTTTCCTCTCCAACAATAATCAGATCCAGATCTAAATCAGTACTACTCTATTACTCTTGAAAGTGAGAACTACTTAAAGTCAATTTAGGATCAGTGGAAGGCAGTAGGCTACCAATGTCAGGAAGCTGTGGGCTTCCTTCACCTCCACACATCAAAGTGAATTTCCACTTCCCTGAACATTGGCTCAAACTGATCCAAATTATCTGAACCAAAACACAGGAGGTTGGTCATTCTTCTGTTCATATTTTCAGGTTGCCCTGGGAAGTTGTTGATGCCCCAGCCCTGGAAGTTCTCAAGGTTGGGTTAGAAAGGCCTTGAGCAACCTGGCCTGGTGGGAGGTGTCCCTGCCCCTGGTGGGGCGAATTGGGACTGAAGGATAATCCTCCATATCCATTCCCAACCCCTTAACATTCTAGAATTCCCTGATTCTGTATTTCATCCCTGTCTCCATGATGAACAGCTCCCTGTGATGGCCAAGAGCTCCATGGCCAGGCTAGCAGAGCTCTCAGCCATCATTCCCATTATTCCCAGGATAAATCTTCATTGCTGCAGAGAAGTTAGCTGACTTTACTTTACATAACACCATTTTCAGCCAGGAAGCAGACATTCCAAAGCAAACCTCCCAGGAGCTGCCTTTTGGGAGAAATTGTACTCGCCTGCTTGAAATTCTCTGGATATTTTTTTTCCCCCATAGTTTATCACATGTTGAATTCTCAGGCTGGAATTCAGCTGCTTGAGCACAGGTGTGTTGAGTACCATTTGAGGTGTTTTCCAGCACCCACCTGGCTCCAGCCTGCCTCCCTAAATCATGTGGATTCCTGGAGTGACACAAAGCATCCCTTTGGATGACACTGCACACTCCTGCACACACAACTACAGGGAGCCTTAAATCTCCACTGACTTGGATCACTCGCTAGGCACTAAATAAAAATGTCTGGATCTGAAGCTCAGCAATCAATTCAATTGGCTAAATATTTCCTAACTTTTTCCATGTGAAAAAACCTCTCTGAGATACTTACACAAGACAAGATCATGAGGGACCAGTGGGAAAGCTGCACATGGACTCCAAGGAAATCTCAAATGGCTTTAATCATCTACATTTAGCCAAATGTATCGAACTCTCAGGGAGGGTTATCACTGTTCTACTTGGGAATTCACTCTTTCCACAGGACTAAAGCCTTTTAGTCCTTTTCCCTGCTTAGCATTGTACAAGAAATTAGGAATCCTAAAACTGAAATTATGGAAAGGACTATCTGTATTAGGGAAGGAAACTTGGAATAGGTTATCTGTGTTAGGGAAAGGAAAGTTGTAGCATTGTACAGGCTATTGAAAGATACTGATTTGAAAGAGTAAATAAGTGCTATTTCTAAGCTCAAAGCCTCTTCATTCATCTCCTGTGCACTCAGTACCTTGGAACTTGACCAGTTCTATGATTTTGGCTGACATGAAGGCAGGAATTGCACCCTGCAGAGAATTTCCAGCTCTCTGAGTCATCATGAACACCTATAAAATGTATAGAAATCACTAATGATTTACCTACACAGGACAGCATTGCAGAGCAACCAGGAATGGAAGCACATTCCTACCTATTCCTCACAAACCCTGAAACACAAACAGTCAGCAGCAATTGAATAATCTGCAACAGAATGCCTCAAAGTAATTCTTTGAAAGGTTCTCCATATTTAGGCCATAGATTTGGAGATATCAGCAGGTCTGACATAGGATCTCTGGGAGACATTAGGCTTTTTGAGAGGCAGGTGAAGGCTCCTTGGATAGCACCAGATCCTCATCACTGTGACAAAATTGATTGATAAAACTGTAATGGGAGGTCCATTTGTCATCCGTTTGTCCATTGTGATCCATTTGCCATCCAGCTGATGCCCTCCAGTAGGCATGGAGTGGTCTCCATCTGAGACATGCACCCAGCTTTCCCTCTCAGCAGTTAGGAGAATTAAGAAACACCATTTGAGGGCACAGTTCAAGGTGTTTTCACTCCTTTTTTTTTTAAAGATCTTTAGGGTGAGAATCATGTCTCACTACAATCACCCATTTCTCCTCCTTATCGACCACAGAGGAGACAGGAAAAGGTGCTTCTGCTGCAGAAGTCTGAGTATGGATGTCCTGCAGCATGTCCTGAAGGAATCACTGCTCAGACACCACAACAAATCCCCGTCTCCACTTAGGGCTCAATCTCATGGTCAAGCAAGAGGAGCTCAAATTACTCCCTGGTGCTAGTTGACCCAGAGCAATCCTACATATGTGAATCCCTAGCCTACAGCAAATGCTGGCGAATGTGATTTAAATTAACCCTTTTTTATTGTGGGTAAGCAAAGTCTAATTACCTCACTTGCTGCAGGCGAGCCGTGAGCACGCAGACAGGTACCAAGGGTCAGCTGATGTGTGGTAACTTGTTGCACCGCAGAAACTCGATCAGGAGTTTAATTTGCTAGAACTTCCACATGCAGGCAAACCCTTAGACCTGGATTCTAATTTCTCCCAAAGCCTCAGGCAGTACAAAACTGACTAAAAGTTGTTTTGAGGGAGAGGTCGCAGCGATGCCCCTCCGTGCTGGGAGGTGCCACGACAAGGTGGACTTCAGTATTGCTCCAAGCCTCTCTACTTTGTACAAATCTAACAGTGATAACAATTTTAAAAAACCCTTACATTCCTTATTTTTTTCCAGCTTAAAACATTAAAACTGCTTGTATCAAAGAGCAGCAGATCTGTTTCACCAGAGGCAGCCAGCATCCCTTACAACAGAGCCATGCAGAGTAGAAAACAATAAAAGGCATTTCTTTTCTCACAAATATACCAGTTTTTAGGTAGGTTAATAGGACTTTTGCTTCTGAGGCAGGAAACAACAAATGAACATCACCAAAGGTCCTTAGTCATGGGTACCATGAGAGTCAGTCAGGTCTAAGTCAGGTCTAAGTCACACAGGGTGCCTCTTAATTGTTAGAAGAGACAACTTCCAAGACAGACACTGAGGGTTTTACTCTCCCATCCAACCTCTGCTCTCAAGACAGACATGATCAACAGCTTTATGGCCACAAGCAGGGTCCTGCTCACCTCACCAGCCTGGGACAGGACATAGGAATGCTTCATTCCCAGACCTCCAGTGATCCAGAGGGTCCATGGGACACCCCTGAAATCATCCACTCCAAGTACTCTTGAAATAACAAACTCCCAACCAGATACTTGGATTATACAGAGCATTTTTTCCAATTTGGAAGTGAAATGGGAACCAGTGATGGCTCACTGAAACCAGCCAGACTCAGCTCAGAAGCAGACCTGAAGTGTGGTGAAGTTGATGAATCCCCAACTGACCAAATCCCTCAAGAGAAAGGATGGGTTCTCCCAACCTGTTGACATCTTCAAGCTCTCAGCTCAAAGCTCTTCCCAAAAAAATGTATCTCAGCCCAACTTGTTTGGGTGAATAGGGAAAAACGTGGTGGAACCCTTACTGCAATCCTAAAAAATGAGCCCACAAACCTTTACATCCCAGATCCACTTTCAGATGGGTCGAGCTATCAATCACTAATGCTGGAATTTCCTGGGATGGGACTCAGTTCACAGACTGAGACAAACACAGGGATGTATGGATACAAAAATGTCCAGCAGGGCTAATTCTGCCTTTACTAAATTCACTGTGCACAGAATATTTGACAATTAAACCTTATGGATCCAGGACTGCAGGGGACCCCAGTCACCTGTTGGATCAAGTTCTCAGTATTTTAAGAAAGCCCTGGAAATATGGACCTGTTTTATGCTAAAAAGCTGAGATTGCTGCTCCCACTTTTCCCTCTGACTTCCTAAATAAGGCATGGATTGCACTGCACCAACAAACAAAAAAGTTTCTTAAATCCTAGGGGAAACATGATGCAAAGAACAGGAGAGCAAAGGAAAGGTGTTCAGACATTGTGGAGTTACAGAAAAATGATGAATGTTTCAACTGGAGGGAAATTAGGTCAAATCTGTTTAAATTTTGCACAGCTGAAACTTTTTACTAACTTAGAAACTCAATTGTAATCACTCTTGCCATAAAGGTAAGAATGGGAAAATCATCATAAAAAGCAAGTTGCCATGGGACTCTGGAGGTCACTGGAGACCAGATGTGATGGCATCCCCCAATTGCTTAGGATGTTCTGGGGAAACCTCCCTGTTTCAAGGTCGCCTCCTCCAAGCACACATCCACAAAAGCCAAATGAAACACCCAGCCTTGCTCTTATGAAATCAGTCTGGAGACAGAGGCTTTCTCACTGGAGAGGTTTGCAGCAGAGCAGAGCAAGAAGGAAACTTCCAGAGCATGGTTAGAAAGTTCCCTGGAGTCAGGGTTGCTGGAGGATTAGCACAATTAGGTTTTGGGAGGACGTGTAGGTACTAGCAAACTTCTCCAGCTGTGACTCCATGCAAGCAGCAGCTCCCTCAGCTTCCTCAGCCACCAGGAGCTGAGGGTTCATCTCTGAGCTGTGACATCGTTAGTGTGACATTTGTCACCTGCTGTCCCCATCCTCCAGGCTATGGAGCTGTGCCAGTTCACACCATTCCAGCTTTAAACAGGCTCTCAAGGCTGCAGGACTTCAATAGATATGAACAAAAAAGCTCTCCTCTGGATTCACCATGAGTGGAATTTCACACATGCTCATGGCAGAAACCAACGTTCAATGGGGTTCATCTAATCTCTCTGGAACACCTGAAAGTTAGGAATTCAGTTAATGGTATCACCCAAAGCCTCTCTGACCTTGTAACAGAATCATCAGGGCCACAAAAGACCAACTTGCTCTGTCCTAAGGTAGATGGCTAGAACAGGTGGGGTTGAATTGCCCTCTGGGAGAGTTAGTCCCTAAAAAAGGGTTCTACATGGAAATTATAAACCAGATGTTGCATTTTGGGTGACAAAAGTTTGCCATGATGGATCACATCCTCCTGAACCATAGACACACACAAAAAATACTCAACAGCGAGTTCAGGGGGAGAGTTTTTAAATCAACTCTCAGCTTGGTTCCAAACTAAAAGAGAAGAGATTTGGATTAGATATTGGGAAGGAATTCTGGGATGTGAGGGTGCTGAGGCCCTGGCACAGGGTGCCCAGAGAAGCTGTGGCTGCCCCTGGATCCCTGGAAGTGTCCAAGGCCAGCTTGGACAGGGCTTGGAGCAACCTGGGATCATGGAAGGTGTCCCTGTCCATGGCAGGGGGTTGAAATGAGATGATTTTCAAGGTCCCTTCCAATTAAACCCCTTCTTTGTTTTGTTATTCCTGTGATTCTGGAGTTAACAAACACTGTCAGCAACTCAATATTTCTCAAAGCACTGTCAAAGCTCTACCAAGCCATTGGCCAGTGACAAACCATGAGCTGCCCTCTGAAAGGTGCAGTGATGAAAAATTGCTTCTGTTTTCTGTACAAAGTCTTGGCTGTCCCCATCACAGCCACAAATGGTTACACCAGGCTGGTAACAATGCTCCAGTCCTAAAGAAAAATGTGAATTTGCAGACCTGGGGTCAGCAACCCTTCCCTAGACTGGCCAGAACCAGCTGGTCCAGAGAAAAAATATAAGTGCCCTGCTCAGGATTTTCACAGAACATCATTTCCTTGCAAAAATCTTATTCTGGTCTTCATTAGCCAGATGTCACTTTAAGCCCAGAAATGAAAGTCCCAAAATACTCTTTGTTAGTAACTACGAGAGTCCAGAATTTTTTTGCAATGACTCTGCAAATATTGCCTGGAAAAGAATGTATTGAAAAATATCGTTTAAATCGAAAGAGTTTGAAGAAGAAGATTTTGGTCTTTTACCTCTTTTCTCCAGGCAAAATCAACAAGGAAGGTCAAGGACCTGACAAACACTTCAGGTTTCTCATCAGCCTCTCTTAAAATAGGGATAAAACCCTCCCAGACACCGACTGGCATCACATCAATGATATTTGTGGGGTGTTCAGGCACCCAGTCATCCCTCCCAACTTTACCTGTCCAAAAGGGAGGTGTTTAGGCTGTTTCTAGAGTGGATGGAGAAAGATAGGCAACTCCAGACAGTGATTCATCACATCCACTAGAGAGATCTCAATCTCAGGAAGGATGAATCGCCCTCAGAGGGTGCCCAACTTTCTAAGATGGTTGGCTCAGATAGTTGAGCATTACATGGCTAAAATCAAGTGAATTTGGTCCAGAGGTCTCTTAGGGAAGGATCTGTCACCCAACAGAGCAGAGATGCAACTCCTGGTGTGCTTGGAGACTGAAGGTGTGGAGCCTGGACATTCTGAGAAAACCCTGCTTTCAAAGCAGAGTTGTCCCTGAATCAGAGCTGAGGATGAATTGAGTCCTCTTGAGGATGAACTGAATCTTCCCCATCTCACCTGAAAGGAGATGCCTCAGATAACTTGAGTCAGCCCTTGGGATCATCATGAGACAAAGTCCCAGCCCATAAGCAAGTGGGTTGTGAGTTTTGTGGGTATTTTGATTTGACTGGAACATTCAGTCCAGTTCTTGGAATATTTTATAGACATTTTCCCTCACTCTGTCCTTGTGGTCATGCACAGTTATGCTGTGCCTGCTCCTAGGCAAGGTTTCTATCTGTGCAGCACTGGAAATCTCACAGACCACTCTTCCAAGGCCTTTCCTTCAGAAAATCCAGGTCTTTCCCTCACAACATTTTGTGACCATTTCCCAGGTCTATGGAAAGCACTTGGAAAAGCACCTGGTGACCTCAAGGCAACCTGGGAGCATTGCTCACTCCATAACCACACCACCCTTTCTCCACTGGCTAAAGAGCTTTTTATGTGCCTGACTTCATATCTCCACATGTTTAAATCTCTTCAGGGCTTGGGAACTGGCTGTGAGAAACAGGAATATTAATATTCTGTCAGTGCCCAGAAGGTCTCTGACTATGAGGCAAGAAAAGCTGGTGTGGTGTCTGTAGATTATCTGCCCTTGTTGGCTGATCCTGGCCGCCAGGACCTCAAGGACCTCGAGTTCCCTGCCAAAACAGAGCAGTGGAGTCAATCTCAGCAAATCCTTTCTGGCGAACCAAAGATGAACTGAAATAATTGCAATTTGAAATGAAGAAATGGCAAAACTGTGGTTTATGTAAAGCAGAGGAGATTGATTTTTCTTTTTCAGGATGGCTTTTCAAGGGTACTGAGGTTAGAGGCACAGGCCCAAGTTACTGGGAGTCAAACCAGGGTGTGAGCCATGTGAACACCCATGTGAACGTTCTTACCCCCTGGTAAATATGAACCATCTCGTGTTTATTGCAGGGAAGGAGCATTCACACAGGCAGTTACCACAGAAAAACTGGCATCTGATGAGTTCACACCCTAACTTACCTCGTGGTAATTTGTTCAGGTGCCCATCCCCTAAGGTGCCATTCCCAAAGTGAAGTTGGAGGACGCAATGTCCCCTTTATACTCAGAGTCAGCAACTCCGTGGTTATGGCACCTACCCATGGGATGGGAAAAAATGAGCTTCACGAGTTTCCTCTGCTCCATCCCGAGCAGGGGTTTGAACCCAAGTTTCCCAAATCTCAGCAGCACACCCTTGCCAACAGATTATGCTGTTCCCCAGAACTACCAAATCAATTATTCACATTGATTGAGGTTTGGCCAACGCTGGGGATTCAGCCAGGAGCCTGTGGAGCTCTCAGCACCCATCCCAGCTGAGAGCTGGGTGCATGGATGGATTTTGTGAGCTTTGAAGGACACACACCAAAATTCTGCAATTCTGCCTTTGCACGCCCCAAAACCCCATCCAGCTGCCAGCCAAGTTTTGCTGCACGTTGTCAGATATGTACAAGCCTTAACCAGGCTCCTTCTCTGCCCTGCACTGGGATAGGGGAGATGGGACTGAGATATGCCTGTAATTTCCATATATTATTACTCTGTGTCCCTGATAGCATGGATAATAACGTGCTGTGGATCAGCCCAGCACGGGAAAACTCTCCCTGCTGCCAGGCTTCACCTCAACCCCTGCGACTCAACCCGGTGCCCAAGCACAGAAAATGAACAGAACTGTATTTAAGGATAAACACAGAGCAAACACAGCACTTTCCTGGCCCAGAATCAAAGGTTGAAGCAACTGGAAGGATCAAGACCTAAAGGAGCTCGGAGTCTTAAGACACGAGACAAAGGAATTGCTCCAAAGCAGCACTTTGCTGGCCCAGAATCAAAGTATGGAGCAACTTGTAGGTTCCTGAAGGATCTCAGAGTCCAAGACACAAGACAAATAGGTTGTCCCATAGTTTGCTACAGTCAAAGGAAGATTTTCTATGACTTCCAACTGTCTCTGAAACAGAAGCCAAAGCTAAGAAGAGGGATATGTGGTCTACCTATCTATGCATATACATATAGGCATATGTATTATATATGTATTTAACAACCTTCCTTCATAATAAATGCTTTTTCTCCCCACAGAACTCTCACAGAAGGGGTTCAACCTTCTGGACTTTTCAACCAACTGGACTTTTCTAGGACACATCACTGGGAGCTGCCAGCACCAATCCACCAGGGAAGTGAGTGACACACAGCTGTGACTGGGAGCTATGGATCTCCAAAGCAGGGGACTCCTTCATTCTCCTTAAACCTAATGAGGAGGTTCCTCTTCTCTATCCCTTCCTCAACCACACAAAGCAATGAGGAGACTCCTGGCATGGCCCACTCCTCTCATAAATCACATCTTGAGATTGAGAAGGAAGGAAGGGGGAAGAAACCCTCTGATGATCAGAGGGCTGGAACCACCATCCTACAAAGACAGGCTGAGAGAGCTGGGATTGTTCAGCCTGGGGAACTGGGAAGATCTCACTGTGGACTTACAGTAATTAAAGGAGGCTTATAAAAAAAGAGGGAGAGGGATTTTTAAGTGGGCAGGTAGGGATTGGACAACAGAAACAGTTTTAACTAAATGATAAGAGATTTAAATGAGATGTTAGGAGGAAGTTCTTTACTCAGAGGGTGGTGAAGCACTGGATCAGCTTGTGGATGCTTCATCCCTGGAAGTGTCCAAGGCCAGGTTGGATGGTGCCCTGAGACACCTGAAGCAGTGAATTACATCCCTGCCCATCACAGGGGGTTGGAACTGGGTGACCTCAAAGGTTCCTTCCAACCCAAACCATTTTGTGCTTTATAATTCTGTGAAACAAGGTGAATCGAAGAAAACAAAACACAGAACAAGGAGTTATTCTGTGGGCACTGAAGCTGGTGAGCACTGACTCTTCTGTCTGGGTTTAGGATGTCCAGGGAACATGGATGCACACACACACATCCTCACACCCTTCAGCCCCTGGCAGGACACTGCTCACATTTCTACTCCATTTAACTGCCCATTTTGGTGAGGTTTGTGGATATCTAACATTTTTCAGAACCTCTGCCAAATGAAGCTCATGGGGCCAAGAGGTTTAAATGTCATTATGGGGACAGCAGGATTGCTTAAGCCTTGGATCATGTAGAAACTAGTTCTGAGAGATGGATTAGAGCAGCAGTGGACCTCAGAGCCCTTCCATGAGCCCCTCCTTGCCCCCAGCCTGGGTCTCTCTCCAGGGCCTGAAGGAGCCCTTTACACAAGCAATTACAGCTTTTACTGCATAAAAACACTTTGCAAAGGCCTGAATTTCACAGAGAAAGGGTCAATGTGGCTGAAAATTACACAAATTACACCTGAGATGTCTCAGCATGTTCTTTCCTAAGATTAATAATAAAGTCTAACTTAGCACAGTAATGCCCAAGGCTAAGTTCATGCCTAACTTAGCACCCAGACAGATTTAACAGCAAAACCTGCATAGAGACCTGAAGTTTAGTCAGTTCAGAGTTCACATCACCTCCCTCACTCTTCCATTATATTGATGCCACTGTATTCTTCTGGCATCAAAGAAAATCCCAGGCACCTTTCCTGACATCTCTAAGATCAAGGAAATTTGAGATAAACCCGACTCTTCCTCATTCACAGTAACAGAAACAGTCTGGGAATTCGAGGACCAGACAGCACAAGCATATGAATAAATTTGTACAGATCTTATCAGCAAGGTCAGCAGAACCATGGAAACATGAAGCTCAGAAGGCAACAGGAGCTGCTGAGTCCTGCTGCAGGGATTTTGGGATCAGAGTCATGATTGCTTTGGAGGGTGGTCTCTTTCAAGGTGCCTCCACTTGGCAGCTCACTACTGGTTACAGAAAATCAGTCCAAATGACTGAATTTTTGATAAATAATGCTTTTGCAAGAGCATTTTTCTTGAATCAGCCTCTGTCTTGAAACACCACAAAACCCAAGAAGGAGAGGCTCTTGCAGAAATACAAATTCCTTGTCCATGGGAACCAAGGGCAGGATGAGTTTAAGGATTTGGGCACGGGGGAATGAAATCATCTGACCTAACCTTGCTCACGCAGGAGTCAAGCTCCCAACTGGTCATCTCAGTTCTGCTGATCCCCAGCAGAGAGAGAGATCCTCTCCTCCTGAGATTGACACTGATAGGGCTGCTGAGCCACAGCCAGGAATCACAGCCCTCCTTTGTGGACTGCAAAGGGAGCTGGGATGACTCCCTGAGATGGGATGTGGGTGATGAACCCAGCTCAGCAGGGCTGCTGTGTGTCAGCACTGTGTGTGCACAGCCCTGCAACAGAGAGGACAGCCCTCAACTCATCACTTGTGGTCTGACTCACACATGTCCAGCTTCCCTGGCCCTTATCCTCGCTCAAAAATTGTTGTTTTTTTTTTTTTTAAACAGTGAGTCAAAGGTAACTCTGGCCCAGCTTCTCCTCCTGGCTCTGCTCACTGACCCCACACTGTCCCTCAGAACAGGATGTGGGCAGCTGCCCAGTGGGAAACTCTCATTTTCCACCTCTCTGAGTCTCCCTCTGACCAGGGCACCCAGCTATTTGTTGAGGCTTAAAGGCAGAGCAGAAATATAGCCAGAGGTCCCTAGGATGTGTTTTAGCTCCTGAATTGCCTCGTCCCCTAGTCAATCAAAAAGTCTGCAGTTCATTAGATGGTCAAGGTTCTACTTGTTGCCTTGCCCTTCTGGTACCAGAGCTTGCCAAAATGTGTTCTTGCATGCCAGAATCCAGCAAGAGCCTGCTTGGCCCGATTTCTGGAGCCTGTCTGCAGGACAGAATTCCTCAATTTATGCTGAATCCCAATGTCAGGGGCAGCAGGAGTCACCACCATTCACTGCTGCTGGCAGACACCACCAAGCTATCCATGGCTGTAAATTTAAAGTCTATACAAATACAATACAATACCTACAATACAATAATATATGCAATAATATATTATCATATAATATTATT
>WBNO01022590.1:52838-65475 GCA_013400575.1 Peucedramus taeniatus
ATTATATATTATTACATTACATTACATTACATTACATTACATTATACAAATCACGAATTAGCTTCTCTGTTAGAATTTGGACACTTCTGGCCAACAAAACAACTACAGTGGCTCTGTCAGGAAGCCGTGCTGGGAACAGCTTGCCTCGTGTTAGGCTGAGCTTGACCCTTTCATCCACCAGGAGACCGAGACTACACATGAGTCAGCAGGACAAACGGACTCAACGCTCCTTGGGATCACAGACTTCCCATGTGCCTGTGGGCAACTTACACCAAGGGTTTCAGTGGCCACTGAATTAGCATTTCCCTGTCTGATCCCCGATCTTCTGCTAATGTGTCTTATCTATTCTCTTTCAACTCGGCTCTTTGCCCCATCTGTCTGGGCCATGTACTCTCCCAGGCAAAACCCACTGTGCCCTCAGTCCTCTGTTGCAAGTGACTTTGAGGTTTTGCAATCAATCCACTAATATCCATGAGCCATCCTGCTAGGAAAAAGCAGTGATCCAGTAAGCTCCTTCCTTCTCCAGGAGATATTCCTGTTAGCAGTGACTCAGAGTTAACTGAGTGCTTATATCCATGACTTCTTCACAATTCTGATTTAGGCAGATTTAATCCAGCCTGGAGCACGTGAGGATGGATGAGGTGATTTCTGGATTTAACGGTGCTAGAAGTGGTTACACCTATTTTTGCAAACCCACAGTGGGATGGAGCTCAGTTAACCCAAGGTGTTTGAGAGTTAGACAGCTAAATCTGTGCTGCTTAAAGCCTCTTCTCCCTGCAGCATGAGAGGAAATAAGCACTTCAAAAAAAGCAACAGAGCTAATCCACTTTTCCTCACACTCAGGATGAGCCGAGGGTATTCATGGACCAGTCACTGACAAGGGGCAGCTCAATAAAATCAGCTAATTGATCACACTGCAGCAATGCCATCAACAATCTGAGGCACAAAGCACAAATTACGTGTCCAAGTAGCCCCACACTTCTCTCCTGTCCTTCCCACCCAGCCTCCTGTTTTCTCTGAGCACTTCCAGCAGCAAATCTTTCCAGGGGATGACCCAAGCACAGCCCTGCTGATGCTGCAGCACAGCAGCTCTCAGAGCCTGGAGATTGGGATGCCAGATCCTTTCTCCATAGGTTTAAAAAATCAGCACACACTGTTCCAGCCAGCTGGGAAAGGGGATGGGCTGGGCTGAGCTTCCCAGCCCCTGAATCCTTCACTGAGGGAAAATAATTGAATATATCAAAAGGGTGGATGGGGATCTGAACCATCTGGGATGGTGGGAGGTGTCCCTGCCCATGGCAAGGGGTGGAACTGGATGGGCTCTAAGGTCCCTCCCCACCCAAACCATTCTGGGATTCTGGGATCCACAGAAGAGTCCTGTCCTCAAAGCTCTTCACCATCCCAAATCCACGGGATCAGGGTGGTACCCAGCCCTCCTGGTCTGGATCACTAATGCAGCTCATTCCACATCAGATTCATCTCCATGGCTGCTCCCAGAACGTGCGAGAAATCGAAACTTCTCAAGAATTCCCTTCAAATGCCCCTCTGAGATATGGGATTTTTTGCTCAGTTCCTCTACACCTGTGGAAAGCAACAGCAGGACTTCAAGTGAAGAGCTTTTTAAAGGTGATTTGGTCACTAAAGGTTCACCCTGAAGGATCCCCCAATGGAAATATCCCCTTTAGCACTCCACATGTCTAGGTAGTACATAAAATGTCCAGATGCTTCTAACTTTTAGGAGTGTTTCAAAGCCAAACCTGACCTATCTAAAGGGAGATATCTTGTCCCTTTATCCAGTCATCCAGGATCTTCTTCCAGGAAATGGTTGGGAATCTGGCATGGCTGGGATGGGACTCATCTCATCCCAAAGTAAATGTGTGACAGATGTCAGAAGAGCTGTATCTCATCTCTCACCATTAAAGGAAACTTCACTGTAAAATATTCAGGAAGATTCTCCCTCCAGGAGGGATAGAAACCAATCATGGATCTCCCAAAAAACCACATTAACCAGATTTTTGTGTCTCTGGAGGAGCTGTGGGTCTCCCAGTAAATTCTGCAAATCTTATCTGATGCCCAGTGGTATTTCCCTGACATCCAGTGGGTTTTGGATGGACTCCTACCTTTCCAGACTATCCCATTTATTCCCAGCTCAGGAAAAAAAAGAGAATTCTCCCTTGTGTCCCTCAGTCTGCTGAGGATTTGGATTTGTTTTCTGTCACACCACACAGCCCTGGCTGGCAACAGCTCCATTGTTCTGTGGGGGCAGAGGGACAGACTGAATGGAAGGCTTGGCAGCTGTTCAAGGAGTTCCATTCCTGCTTCCCACCCCTCTGGGAATGTCTCTATTAGACAAGGTGCACCCCTCTGGAAGCACAAGGAGCTCCTGCTCTGCCCAGTGAAATTTGGATTTGTCTCCCAGCTGCAGCAGAGATGGGCTCTGCTTTTTCTCCCTGCTCCATCCCACGGTGTGAATTCTGTTGGATAAAGCTGGCTGCCCTGGGAAGATGGGTGTGCATCAGTTTTGCCATAAAACTGCATCTTCCAGCAGAGATGCAGAGGAAATAGGAACCTGGAAAGTGAAATTAAGAGGCATAGACTGGAAAAAGAGGAAAGGGTTTGATTTCAGAGAACTGAAAGAGCAAAGCAAAGTCATAGGAATTCTTGAAATGCAGAAACATCTGTGGCTGTGTCCCTCTGTCAAGATAAGTGCCAGGACAAGGCCACAGGGAAATCACTTAAAATCTCTCTTTAAGGAGTTTTGAGATAAAGTTCTGTCACAATCTTGAGGTAATGACTTGTGGGTGTGACTGGGGGATGGTGTCCAAGTCTGGATGTGTCCAAGAGCACGAGGAGGATGCATTTGTTCTCTGGAGAGTCCTGGATTAAAGGCAGGATTAAATATTTTACGGAGGAAGCTGCAAAACCCTCAAACTGCTGAGGCTTCCAGCAGCTGGGCTGAGACAGGACAACACATGAATTTCCAGAGGAGAGGGTTAGGAGAGGTTTTTAGGACCAGCCTGGGTGTCATGAATGCTCCTGCACCCATTCCAATACACCAATGAGCACTGAAGAGATTGTAAAATAAAAGGAAATAATGGATAAAAAGTCCATGGCTTGATTTGACCCATGGGAACTTATGCCTGGCAATGGGAATGATGGATTTTAACAACGAGGAAATTGGCAAGTGTGCAAAGACTTTTGTTTTGGGCCTATTCTGACTAAAGCTGGATGATGTTGGTGGAGGTTCCTCCTCCTCAGTCCTCCACTGGCACTGAGGACTTCACCAGCCAAGCTCCATCAAACACCTGAGACATGAAGAAGAAAGTGCCCAGCTCTCCTCAAAGAAAGGAGCCAAGAGCCCCTGGCTTGGATGGAGATGTGGAAACTGCAGCCATGGGATGGGTGAAGTGAATTCCACCCCGAGGCTTTGCTCAGTTGCCTGCAGAGGGACATGGACAGATGCTGAGATGCTTTGGGATTTTCCCAACTGGTCTCCAATGAAGGAGTAGGTCACCAGTGGATTGTGTACAATCCCTGCCTGGCCTCTGAGGATGACCAGGATGTCACCCAGCTCCTTAACCTGGCAGCAGAACCTGTGCATGGGCTCCTGATGGGACCTGGGCATCTCCATTTGTGGGCTGGATGCCATTCCAGGGAGGCATGTTTAAACTGGGAACATTGTGAATGGAGCCTGGAGATCAGGAAAGCTCCCAAACCTGTGATGAATCCCAGGCCAGGCTGGAAATGTGAGGGTCTCCCCTGTCCTGAGCTCGAGGAACAGCTGAGGCACTCTCTGAGCCTTCTCCAGCACACTTTGAGCCTACAGAACCCCATGGCAGAGGAGAAATGACCATCCCAGACACCTGGAACCCCTTGCAAGGACAGAGATGTGAGAAGGGAACCAGCCACATGCTCTGATGTGACTCTGCTGGTGAAGCCTGAGAGTGCAAAGGTGCAACAGGAGAAAAGAATTTCACAGCATGAAGGAATATCCACCTTGGGAAAGAGCAACAGCATCCCTGCTAATAATTATCACTGAATCCATGGAAGAGTAACTGACTGGTTTGACACCAGGACAGAAACTGTGCTGAGGAGGAGACCAAAGGCACCTGGAACTCCTTTGATGGCCCAGTCTCTACAAATGCAAAGCTCTCTCTGGGCAGCAGCAGCACCCAGATGGGAAGGGGACTGTGAATATGCAGGTGACAAACAGGGAAGAGGGACAAACAACACCTTTGTGATGCAGAACGCTCTCCCCTGGCTCCCAGGCTGCTTTTAAAAGCTGTGCCCTATGTTAGGAGTTCAGAACAAGGCAGTTAATGTATCAGCTCTCCTTCCCTCCCTTCGGTTTTTGGGAGTTCCTGTAGAATTTGGAGGGAATTTATGAACTGATGGATTTTTAGAGGTTGTGCTAAGATGACAGCAGGACTTAAATCCTGCCACTTTTAAAAGGAAAAAGAGAGTCATGAATGGCACAGGGTGGATGGAAACAGCTGGCATGGACATTTCATGAGTGGCTTTTCTGCAAGAGCACCCCAGACCTGATCCAGCACAGCCCTGATGGACACCCCATGGGAAGGCTCCTGCCTGAGTGCTCCTCCAGTCCCAGTATTAAACCCCACTGAACTGTCCTGGCTCTGGGCTGTGTCTCTGGGTGGTGACAGCAAAGCAGAGATGGATTCAGAGAGACCTTCTGGGCTGGGGACACTCCTGCTGCAGCCTTGGCTGAGCACGTGGACACGACCTGTGTGCTCTGGCCAGTGATTCTCCCCCTGCCATTTCCCCTTCCTTTCACAGAATTCCCAGAATGACCAGGTTGGAAGAGACCTCCAAGATCATCGAGTCCAACCCAGCCCCAACACCTCAACTCAACCCTGGCACCAGTGCCACATCCAGGCTTTGTTAAACACACCCAGGGATGGTGACTCCACCACCTCCCCGGGCAGAACATTCCAGAACTTTATCACTCTTTCTGTGAAAAACTTTTTCTTGATATCCAACCTAAACTTCCCTTGGTGCAGCTTGAGGCTGTGTTTCCCCATATTCCAGTGGGTTTAACCCCAGTGCCAGTCACCACTTGAGTGGGCAGAAATCACCGAGCTCCACACCAGCAGAACTCTGTGGGTGTCTCTTTGGAACCTTTTCCTTCCCAGCCATGACCTCCAGACCTCCCTCATCACCCTCCAGCCACACTGTTCATCCCCACAGGGTCTTTGGGAGCAGCACGACTCCAGCCCTGCTCTGGGAAGGGAATTTCCTCATGGATGGTGGTGGGGCCTGTCCATCCCTGCTGGCAGGACGAGGCTGTCACACCCAGGTGTGCTGCCATGCTGGGCACAGCTCCCAGGGGATCATCCTGGCTCAGTGCTGCAGGATCCCCCCTGATTCCCCAGGATCACCCTGACTCATTGCGTGTAGGATCCTCCTATTCCCAAGGGATCATCCTGACTCAATGCCTGTAGGATCCCTCCTGTTCTCTGGGATCATTCTGACTCAGTGCTGCAGGATCTCCCTGATCCCCCAGGATCATCCTGACTCAGTGCTGTAGGATTCCCCCTATTCCCAAGGGATCATCCTGGCTCAGTGCTGCAGGATCCCCTCCTGTTCCCAAGGGATCATCCTGACTCATTGCCTGTAGGATCCCCCCTGATCCCACAGGATCCCCCTGACTCAGTGCTGCAGGATCCCCCCAATCCCCCAGGATCCCCCTGACTCAGTGCTGCAGGATCCCCCCTATTCCCAAGGGATCATCCTGACTCAGAGCCTGTAGGATCCCCCCTGATCACCCTGACTCAGTGCTGCAGGATCCCCCTGTTCCCCCCTGATCACCCTGACTCAGTGCTGCAGGATCCCCCCAATCCCCCAGGATCATCCTGACTCAGTGCTGCAGGATCCCCCCCGTCCTAGGTGCTGCCATTATCCCAACAAAGACCTTTGAAATGCGCCCAGGCTCGGAATCCTGAGCAAGGGCAAAGCCCAGGGACAACCCCTGCTCGTCCCAGTGGGATTTTCCTGCAAAATATCTGCTCCTCACGAGGTCTAATGAGGAATAATCTTCTCCTGCTGTGCTCATGCTGAGCACCAGCCATGCAGGAATTGCTGCAGGGGCTGGAGAAGCAGCAGCGTTGCTGCATGGCCGGAGCTGGTGGGAAGGAAGAGGGATGCAGGCAGGAAAGGGATCCCACAGGTTTGGGATGGAGGCACCAGTGAGCCACCCTGACCTCCCCTGCTGCAATCAGCAATCCTTGGCTTCCTTCTCTAGGAGACACCAGAGTAAAAATCCAGGCTCCTCCAGCCTGAATCTTCTAGAAAGAATGGTCAAAAAGTCTTTTTTGGCCAACAGAAAGCAATGTGATTCCCATCACTCAATTCCAGCCACCCCGGTCCTCACTGCAGGACCAGCTGACCTTCAAAAGGTTCCTTCCAACCCAAACTATTCCAAGTCCTCAAAACTTCTCCAGTGAGAATTCTCAGAGGTGTTCAAATGTCTGCAAAGGACAGGTTCCACCTCCAGGGTTACCTGGAAACAGCTGGGGAGCAAAAGGATTCACTATCTCTTTATCTTATTATTATATTATATATACAGACTCCTTTTTACTGGATGTGATTCCTTCAGCCAATGCTTTGAATATCAAGCTGCTGGTTTTCAGGTTAATTTCTCTAATAAAGTCCTCTTAAAATGGAAAGGAAAAATCAATTCATACGAAGCAGAACAACATAATTTGATAAAATGAGTCTGAAAGCTGAGCAGATGAGGGATTTGGGATTTTCTTTAGCACACATGGGGCTCTCTGGGAAAGTCCCAGCCCTCCCCATGTTTCAAACAGGGACTTCTTGTTAAAACCTTGCAAAATTTTCAGTTCCTGCTGAGAAAAAACCTCCTGGTATGATCTTGGTCCAGTCATGAATCTCACCACAACTGGACAAAAAGCACAACACAAACACCACCAGAGTTTGTTTCTTCAGTCCTACCAAAAAGATGGAGATGGGAAATGATTTCCCTTCCCCTTTGCATGCAGCATCCTCTGCACAGGATGGGCAAGATCTGTTTTTTACCACTTAGATCTGCACAGAAAGATCCCCTGGACCCTTTTCCCTCTACCCCACTTCTGCTTGGGTGCAAACCACCCATCCCAAATCCAAACTGGTATCTGAGAGGGGCCTAAACCATCATTCTGTGATTATTCTCTGCCTGGAAAAACAGGGCTGGCTCAGATACTGCTGTCACGTAGATATAGGTACAAAAAGGCAATTCCAAGGCTTGGGACAAGGGTGGGACAGGGATGGATGCAGAGCAACTGCACTGCTCCACTTGTTGGGATCCAAAATGCAGGGAACTCTCAGAACTTTGGGCCTGGAAGCCAAAGCTTGGATTTAAACCCAAGATTTATCTGAGACCTTGGAAATGGCTCCCAAACTGAGGTGCTAGAAGGGAGAAAGTGGATTTATAGTTTAAAGCAGAGACACGTTAAGCTAAGTAAAGTTTAGAGTTTCAGAGTTTAAGATATAGAAAAAATAAACGTAGCTACAGAGGTAATGAGAAGTTTTTGTAGTTTGTGTGTCAGAACATGATTGGCAAAGAAAGCTCACACTGCAGCAGTATTATAAGTCAAAATATTTAAAGATTGGGTCAAAAGCATAAATATCCTATTGGCAGTGTTTTATTGGTTAATAACTCCTTGAAAGGCCTTGTAACTCTGGGTCTTGGGACCCTCTGAACCATGAGGTGAAGATGTGAGCCAAACTCACCCTTCCTGCCTGTGTAGAAGATGAGAAAAATAAATCACATCACCTAAAGCAACTCAGAGGTCCTGTCTCTAACTCATCCCAAATTCCCACATGCACTGATGGATTTGAACATCTCACCACAACCTGCAGCAGGAGGGGAGGAGACACAGATGAATTCCAGCACCTCACCCCCACCAATCAGGCAGAGAAGTGGGGAGATGCAATTCATTCCTCTGAGCTCTAGAGATTGCTCCAGGAGCCCTGGTGCCAGCACCTGGCTGGGCTGGCCCTCAGGTGACCTCCCAGGGCTAACAAGGGATGATCACCCCAAGCCAAGCTTTGCCTGCAGCCTGCCAGGGCTGGGTTTGGATCTGCAGCAGACGAGGGTTGGGTTTCTCATGGGATGGGTTTCACTCACGTTAAAATGGGAGGGTTTTCCACCCACGTGGAGGGGGAGCAGATCCCAGAAAAGAACAGAGAGCACAAGGCAGGAGCTCACCCCTGCACTGCTCGTGCTGTGGTGGTGCCACAGAGCAGGGACAGGCTCAGGGTTGCACCTGAGCGTGGCTGGAGCGACGTCCCCACCGCTGGCTCCAGCTCACACTGCCTGAATTGTAAAAAATACAGCTGGAAAGAGCTGCTGGATCCCTTCCCCAGCCCTCACAGAAAGGGGATCCTGCAGGACATCACCTCCTGCAGGGATGTCACCTTGATGTTCTCAAGTTTTACCAAGCCTTCTGATCTTTGCATTTCTGCACAGAACTGTCTCACAAACTTTGTGTAAATAACTGATTGTTTTCATTCCTTTATGGGGGACAAGCAACCTGATGGGCTGTTGGGCTGCCCAGTGACATTGAGGAGGTGGCACTGTCACCCTCCAATGACACTGGCATTTCAGAAAGATATATATGAAGTCAGATTTTTTAATAAAAAGTTTTTTAGTTTGCTTTGACCAGGACTGTGAGGTTTTTGTGCCGCCCCACGGTGACAGATGAGGAAATCCCTGGAGCTGCTGTGGGATGAGAGCAAAGCCAGGCCACGGCAGGGGAAACATCTCCACCACATCCCCAAACTCCACAGCCTCTCCCAAAGGCCTGGCACCTCCAGGAGCACTCCTCACCCCATAATTCCCAGTTTCTCATGGTGCTGATCCCATCCCACCCCACTCTGGGTGTGACACAGCAGAAGGGACAGGAGCCCCAGCAGGACAGAGGGACAGGCTCTGCTGCCCAGTGATGCCACCACACCAAATCCCAGCCTGTTGTTCCATTGGAACTCCTCCTCCCACCCCTCTCCAGGCGCAGATTTAACCACACACATCCCAAAGCTGCCTCACACCCAGGAGAAATGATGCCAGTTCATTTTTCCTACAGCAAAGGGCTCTCCCTGTGCTTCCAGCTCAGCCCAGAGAGGCTCTCCTGGGATCATCTCCCCCAGGAGCAGCATCCTGGCATGCAGGAGGATAAAATTCCTATCATGGAAGCTCTCTGTTAATTTTTATTGACTTTTTTTTCCCCCCTTCTGAATCATCTCTGCCCACTGGCTGTGTTCAGACCAAGTCAGGCCACTTAGCATGGATTGAAAAATAAAATAAATAAAATTAAAGGTTTTTTTTTCCCCCCCATTCCATGTGGAGTCGGTCAAGGCAGTGCAAATCAGCTGGAAAAAGTTTAAATTCTGTTCATGCTGCTCCTGAGACTCCCCACAGACCCCAGACTCCCCCAGGACAGGGAACAGGTTACATTTAATCCCTCTTATCCACAAATTTTTCTCCAGAATTCCCTCAGCCTTCCTTCGCTCATTCCAATCTCTCTTTTCTTTATTATTCTTTTTTTTTTTAACAAACCAAAAAATGAACAGCACTAACATTAAAAAAAAAAGCAGCAAAACCCGAGAACTATCTGATTTTTGCTGCTAATCTGGCCCCCTGGGTGTGGAAGAGCCTGTTGCTGCTCCCAGGAGCTGCCCTAGGTTGAGCAGCTCAGTGCTGCACTGCCCTGGAGAAAGTCCCATGGGGTTCCTGAGGCCCCATAAACCCCTCCAGTACATCCCTAAAACCTGGCTCATCAATCCCAAAAGGAATCACTCCCTCTTCTTGGATTATTTTTTAAACCATTATATCCCGAGCCTCGTTTATCCCCAGTAAATTAATAAATAAATGCATTATTTGCTGGTTTTAAGGAACTCACAGAGCCTCCCCTGCCATCCCCAGCATCATCACAGAGGGATCTTTTCCTTTTTCCTCCACTGAACTTTTCCCAAAGCTCCCAGGAATGTGGGAATCTGCTGGGTCTGGTTCAAACAGGTGCCCTGTGCCATGGTGGGAACAGCAACTTGGACAGCTCAGCCTAAAAAAAGGAGCTGTGAGAGGCTGACAGAACTTACAACACCTGATCCCCCGGAGAAATTGACATTTCCCCCTAATTTTGGGACAACAATTAAGCAAAACTCACAGGAAAATATCATTTCTCAGTCCCTGCTTTTTGCACGGATTTTCTCGAAGTGTAAAGATCCCCAGCCCCGCTGCTTTAGGGTGAGTTGATGCTTTAATTAGAAACCATTAGTGGGGAGGGGGCACAATTTGGGGCTGGGCAATGACAGATTTTCTGCTCTAAACACCCAAATCACCAGGAGCTGATAGAGGGGAGACACTTGGGATGGGATATTTGCTGCTTGCACGACCAGACTAAAAAAATTCCTGATCCTTTCTTAAAAAAAAATAAAAACAACAACAACAAAACAAAAGCGAGAGCAGAACAAAACGAAATTAAACTCAAATAAGGCAGCACGGAGGATTTTGCTCGGTTTGGGAACAGCTGGGCTGGCCTAGGAAAAAAGGAATTTCCCTGCCCGGGTTGGGATGTGCATCCCGGGGACCCCAGTGCCACCTCCCAGGCCCCGATTCCCTCATTCCCAGGGCTGCTCCCCATCTCCGGCCACGGGGGTGGCTCCATATCGCGCTTGGGGATAAATGAAGAGGGAAAGGTTGAGGATAAGTGAAGAGGAAAAGGTTGAGGATAAATGAAGAGGGAAAGGGCTGGGAGGGCGAGGGGGGAATTTCGGCAGCCAATGCGACACCTCCGGGGCTCTCCCGCGACTCCCCCACCCCAACCCGAGCCTCCTTTGCATTTCCATGGCCTAAGGGGGGTTTCTCCTTGCGAAAGAAACGTCTGAAACCGCTGCTTGGCACCGGGCAAAGACGGGGGCAAAAGCCACCCCAAAGGTCGGGGTGTCGCCGCCGCCGCCCCCCGCACACACCTGAGGATGCCCCGGCTCGGGAAGGGACCTCCTGCCCCTCTTCCCAGCGCCTTTTGCCCATCTTTTCCCCCTTTTCCGCCGCTCCGGGGACCGAGGGGGGACAGGGGGGGACAGGGGGGCCGGGACCGCGCTCCCCTCGCCGGGTGACAAGCGAATATTTATGTCGGTATTAGAGGAATGCGTTTCCTTCTCCAATCAGGAATGCGAGCAGAGTTTCTAATTATAAGTTAGATGGTGGCTGGGAATAAAAGATTGCTTTTTAATGACTCCCGTCCAGGTGCTCTCGCTGCCTGTCTTCCCAAGAACACATTTGCATTTTATTGCCTTTTTTTTTTTTCTTTTTTTTTTTTTTTTCGCTTTTCTTGCCTTTTTTTTTTTTCCTCCTTTCCTCTTATCCCAACGAATTCCCTGCTTTCAGACATACCTGAAATAGTTGGAGAGGCTGCTGCCTTCACCACCCTCACCTCTGCACCGCCGGACAGGGGGCACCACGCACCCCGCAAAGCCGGGGGGTGGGGAGGATTAATTAAAAAAAAAATTAATTAACAAGACGGGGATGATCGGGGTGGGTTTTTTTGGGGGGGAGTTTCGGAGATGTGGGCAGCGCGGAGCCCCCCGGCTCAACCCGCGGAGCCGGAGCCTCCCTGCGCAAGGGCTTCCCCGAGCGCAATTAACTCCGCGGGCTAATTAGAGCGGATCGTGCGCTTACATGCCTTGCCCAGCACCATTTGCTTTTCGTGGGGGAGAGAGCGAGAAAAGGCTCTTAAAGGCGTAGGGTGCAAAGCGCGGAAAAAAAGGAGGAAAAGCGGCGAAATCTCCCCCCCTGTCCCCCAAAAATAAAAATAAAAGCGCCGCATCCCCGGGGTAAGGGGCGCGCAGGAGCCGCGGATTTTGCGCCGGGATCGTCTCCCCCCAGCCCCGTCCCTGCTCTGCCTTCTCACAGCCCGGGTTGTGGAGTTTCACCTCCTTTTTCTTCCCATTTTGCCCCTATTTTTTATATTTTCTTCAATTTATCTCAATATTCCTTAAAGCGAAAGGGGGGGGGGGGAACCACCCAAAAGTTTTGCTCCGTTCCCCCCCTTCCTTCCACCTGACTAGCTCGAAATCACCTTGAAATGCTCATGTCAACTTGTATCATTATCTCTTTAATTCAGGCAGCGCCTTTTGTTCTTCACAGGAGAGGATCAAAGCGCTCAGAAAAAAAAAAAAAAAATAACTTTCCGATCGCTCCCTCTCGCTCTCTCTCTTTTACAGTAGGAGAAGGAGAGATCAGGTATAACCCAGTCAAAATAAACAAAGTGAATGCATAAATAAAAGAGGTGAAATGCAGGTTCTAAGAACTTGCTGGCGCTGGAACAATCCCACCTCTTTAGCTGAGTGGCAACGAAAGGAGAATTTCAAGTCATCTTAAGCGCAGGGGTTGCAGAGAAAACAGAGGAGGGGAAAAATAAATGAAAATGAGCGAAAAAAAAAAAAAAAGAAGAATAAAACTTACCACCAGATTGGGTAACTTGACAGAGCCTGACTCAACCCACAAAGAAACAGGAAATATCCAAAAGAGGCCATTGATGAAAAGTTGTCTTTCTTTTTTTTTTTTTTTTTTAACCAGAGTTGCCAAAAACCTTCCTTTCTTCTGAGGCAGGATGATTAT
>WBNO01022590.1:69822-88414 GCA_013400575.1 Peucedramus taeniatus
ATATATACAATATTTATTTATTTGTTTATTGTTTGCTTGTTTGTTTATTTATTTATTTATTTATTTATTTATTTATTTATTTATTTATGGAAATATATAATGAAACTTCTTTTTCTTATTTATATGAGATTTTCCAAACGCTGGGCTTCTGGATTCCTGGGTGCTGGGGTGCAGGAGGCCAGGGTTTGTCATGGGCCTGTTGATTTGTGCCATTTTTAAGCTCCCTAAAGACCCAGATCCATCCCAGCCGTGTCACCCCCACACCCAGGAGCACAAAGAGTGACAATTTGGTCAATGTCCAGCTCCTCAGAGTGGGGAAGGAGGCAGGAGATGGGCACATTTGGCTGGGGAGGTGGCTCAGTGGCAGAGCTGGTGACAAGGTGTGTTTGGAGCTAAATCAGTGTCCCCTCTGTTGTTTTGATTTTTTTTTTAAGTTTTATTAAGCCTTCTGATATTTATATTTTTTATATAGAACTTTTCTATAAAATTTATATAAATCATTTATTGTTTTTCATTCCTTTATAGGAGATGAATAATTTAATAAATTGTTGGGTTGCCCAGTGACATTGAGGAGGTGACACTATAACCCTCCAACGACGCCGGCATTTTAGGAAGATATATATCTAGAGTCAGATGTTTTAATAAAAAGTTTTTTTTATTTACTTTAAACAAAACTGCTGTCCATGCCATTTGTGTGTCACCCCACAGTAACACCCCTCTTCATCCCCAGCTGGCCTGGCTGTAGCTGCTGCCCACACCTGGAGGTTGCCCCCATGCTGGAGATGAGTTTTACTCAAAGGATTCCACCTTTCCTTCCTCCTTGGTTGCCCCCGGGCTCAGGGGAGTCCTGAGCACCTCATCCCAGCCCATGGAGGTGCAGTGGGTTCCTCCTGGAGCTGCATTCCTGCCTTTGGGATCTGCTCTGGACTCATCTCCAGATGGAGCTGGCTGAGATGCCCACAGGCCCTGAGGAGGCCTTGATAGCCCCGAGCGAATCAGGGCAAATTGGGGTGTGTTTCTCAGCTCTTCAGGCTTCAAAGAGATGTCCTCAGCTGGGAGGGGACAGCAGACATGAAAGGGAGCAGCAAACATTTGACATTGCCCCAAACACCCCTGGCTGCAATGTGCCCAGGTTATTCCGTGTGTAATTGGAATTTTGGAATTTTAAATATCCTTTTAAAAAATTCTGTATTATTGTGTTTTCCTCTGATCTTAGGGATCCGAAGGGAAATGGAGGATGGCTGGAAGTGTAAAATCCAGTGCTGGAATGACCCCAGGAGGGCAGGAGGGATTGGATGTCTCAGCTGGATGGAGGCAGAGCAGCCAAAGAGCTGCCCTGGGATGTCCCAGACCTTTGGCAGAGCAGATCTGCCATGGCTGGTGATCCTTGCCTTTGGAATTTGAGATACAGACTTTTCTATTTCTGCTACCCAGCCTTGGGTGACAAAAATGTTCTTTTGAGGAGGGTTTCATGTTTTGTGTCCCTCCAGTTTTCCCACAGGCACCAGTGCTGACCCTTCCATCCATCCAGGCTCTCACAAACGTCCTGGCCACCAAGGAGCTGCTGTAGGAGGGCAGCAGGTGACAAAGACAGGGCTTGGATGGGTGCTGGTGGCTCTGCTCCTGCCGTTGCCACCACTCTGTGACAGCTGGATCCCTCTCCTGGGATGGTCCCTGCTTTAGGACAGGACACATCTCCTGATGGGGCTTCAACGACAGCGAGACTCAAGGAGGAACTTGGGGCTCTCTGCCACCTCTTCTGCTCCTTCCCTCCACCTCCTGTCCCCAGGACACCGGGATGAGGCAGGGCCACCTGCCCTGCGTCTCCTGCGGGAGAGGTGGGACTGTCACCCGTGTAGCTTTGGCCCACCTAGTGGTGCAGCAGGAGAACAAACCTGCAGAGGGAAAAGGGTGGATGGAAAACGCACCCAGGGCATGGAATTCTGCTGCACCAGGGCTCTGCTTTCCTTCCCCACCCCAGAGCAGCCGGCAGGGACCGAAGCAGGGGATGTGTCCTTGTCCCTGGTGGAGACACAGGGTTCTCAGGGGGTACAAGGATTGTAGGGACTTGCCCTGGGTGGTGAGAGATGAGTGGTTTTTTTTGCTCTTCTCTGGCCTCCTCTGTGCACGACCAGTGCTCTGGGCTGGTGTCACCAGGCAGCTCTTTCCTGTCACCTGCTCATCAACCGTGGGGACAACATCAGCCTTGCCCTGACCCTGTGCCCTTGGGGCAGGTTCCTAGGCTAGAAAACTTCTTCTGTTGGCCACTAGAAACAGCAGGGCCTCCAGCCAGGTGAAAGCTCTGCTTTCTTCTCCCCACCCCAGAGCAGCTGGCAGGGACCAAAGCAGGGGATGTGTCCTTGTCCCTGGTGGAGACACAGGGTTCTCAGAAAGCTGGTGGGTACAAGGTGGCCCTGGAAGGTGAGAGATGGGTGGTGGGTGCTGCTCTTCTCTGGCCTCTTCTGTGCACAACCAGTGCTCTGGGCTGGTGTCACCAGGCAGCTCTTTCCTGTCACCTGCTCATCAGCCGTGGGGACAACATCAGCCTTGCCCTGACCTTGTGCCCTTGGGGCAGGTTCCTAGGCTAGAAAACTTCTTCTGACCCTGTGTCCTCAGGCAGGGCAGGTTCCTAGGCTAGAAAACTTCTTCTGACCCTGTGTCCTCGGGCAGGGCAGGTTCCTAGGCTAGAAAACTTCTTCTGTTGGCCACTGGAAACAGCAGGGCCTCCAGCCAGGTGTCCACTGACAAGTGACAGCAGAAGGGAACCCAGCATGGGTGTCCAGCTCTATCAGGCTGCAGGAGAGTTAAAAAGTCCAAGAGGTCAGTGCCAGACCTTGTCCTTGTCCCTGCCTCCCAAACCCTGAGCTGGTCACTGTCATCTATCACAGGTGTCCAAGGCCAGGTTGGATGGAGTTTGGAGCAACCTCATCTGCTGGGAGGTGTCCTTGCCCACGGCTGAGCATGGAACAAGGTGATTTTTGAGGTTCCTTCCACTCCTTCTGCGATTCTGCCACTCTGTGATCTTCTCCAGAACTTTCCACAAACTCTTGGGGTTGTGGCAAGGGGAATCAGAGCTTGGCTGGTGGTGAGGGAGACTTCTCCAGGTGGTCTCCACCAGCAAAGTCACTTTGTGGAAAACATCCTCTGAAAAATGAGTGCTGTGAGGATGATTTGGGATCTTCCTTAGAGGATGAGATTTAGGGAAAACCAATTTATTTTGAAGGCAGACCAACCATTTGAAGGCAAATCTGGGTCCATAAGGAGCAATCCTGCTTTTCTGGCACACTGAGAACTCCAGAATCAGAGAGAAAATAACCCAAAATTTGAACTGAGGACTCTGATCAGTGGCAGCTGGCCACTGAAGAAATCCAATAAATGTAGACACGACCTGAGCCCTGCGTGTGCAGTGTGTGTTTGCTCGTGTGGAACTTCTCCAGGCCAGATTCAGATTAAAAACCCATTAATCAGCAGTGGAAGATGATAATCTCCAGAGCCCCAAACCTGCTGTGAAGTGTAGAAACAACCATTCATGAGAGGTTGGGTGCCACTAACTGAGGAAATGAAATCTTTCCAAGAGAATAAAAATAATGATGATAATAATAATAATAGTACTCATCACCTTGCTTTGAGAGAAGCATTTTAAGGTCAGATATTTTGGCTCCTGGGGGCAAATCCTGCACCCCTTTCTGGACACATCCCTATTTTCCAGTGTCAGCCTCTGAAGGGATGGCAGCTTGGTAAAGATGCACCTCCAAAGGGGTTCAGTTCCTTGGGAGTGAAGAGATTTTGGTGAGTGGAATCAAATATCCTTTGAGGTTCCTTGTTTTCTGCCCCTCTTTCATTAACTACCTTCACCTAAATGCCCAAAATCAAGAAAGATGAAGTCCAGAATTAATTGGAATTAGATGATTTTTAATGTCCCTTCCAGCCAAAAATATTCTATGATTTTATTAAAGTTTCCTCCAAATTCACACTTAGGTTTTTAATGTCCCTTCCAACCAAAAATATTCTATGATTGTATGAAGATTTTCTCCAAATTCACACTTGGAGTAAGGACTGGCTTTAAAATTGCAGGTTTTTTTACTCTGCTCCATCTGATTTCTTTTTATTTATTTTGAGGGTGGAAATATAAATTGGATTAAGGGATGGAAAAAGAGAGGAAAGCCAAGTGTTTGTGAGACAGAAAGAACAATGAGATGAACAGTTATTTATTAAATCATGGATGCACTGATGTTGAAATTTTCTAATCCCTTTCTAACACCCAATTCAAATCACTCCTTTTCAAAGGGCTGGCCACACTCCTGCTGCAGGTGCAAACAAAGGAAAAAACAAATTTAAAATTTAAACCAGAATTTGATCCCTTTGTGAACTCGCTCCTAACCCCCCTCTTTGAAACTCAAGTGATAGCATCGCTGAGATGAATGTTGGGATTCAGCCTCGTGTTTGCAAATCAATATGCATTTTAAACAGGGATTACTCTGGGCTGCTGACAAGCACTGGACTGAAAAACTGCCCAGACTGGAGTGTCTTCTCTTCAGCCACAGAGCAAGCTAATTAAGATACATTAAAATCACTAATAGGAACATAGGGTACAACTTGAGAGCACAGGAGCATCTACAGTTACTGCCTGATATTGCAGTAGTGCCTTGGTCAAGGTCTCCAAATCTTTAAATGTGTTTTAAAAGTGCAGAATGGAATTTTTTTTAGATTTTTTTTTTTTTTTTTTTGGCATTGGGTTTGTTTTAAAAGAGCTTTAATGGGAAATATCACATTGGCAAAGTTGCGGTGGTGTGGTGCAGCCCAAGGATGGGAAAAAGGAGCTTGGAGGGGGAAATGGTGAGATAAGAAATAAGGAATAATGAAATAAATAAAGAATAATTGAATATCTCCCGTGCACCCCAAAATCCACTGTCAAGGGCTGGCTGGGGATTTCCTGATGCTTTGCTGCAGGAGAACCTCATGCCAAGGGGAAAAGTTGCAAAATTCCTGGAAGAAAAGATCTGCCTGCACCCAGGGGAGGACAAGACCTGAACGACTTGGCTGAGGCAGTTAAAAAAAACCCACAAAACCCCACCAAGGTGCTAAAACCTCAGTCAAGTGAGGTGTTGACAAGGGATCCCAGTTGATAAATAAACAGAAAGGAGCTCTCCCTTGCAAAGCCTGAATGACAAAGAGCGAGAACCAGGAGCTGGAGAGTGTCCCTCACCATTTTCATCACAAAAGCTGATGGTGGGGGGCAGGTTTTAACACGGCAACAAGTCTGACTTTCTCTCCCTTTCTCCCTCCTTTTTTTTTTTTCCTTCTTTCCCCCCCTCTTCCCCTCCCTCTTATAAACAGAGAGGACAAGAGGTCATATCCCCAGGGTTTAAAGAGCCACTTCTCCCCCTTCCAGGGAGGGTGGATGTTCTTTCAGCCTGTTTACAAATTAGTCAAAGTTATGATGTCTTAATGCAGTTGCCGGGTGGCCACCTGTCCCCAGCTCCCTCCTGCTGCCTCCACTTCGTGTGCAGGAGTGACACCTGCAGATGGGTTCTGGCCCAGCATCCAAATCCGTGGATTAAAATGGGGCAAAATGCCACGAATCCGGTTCTTTGCTCCGGTGTAAGGAGTGGTGGAGGGCAGTGCCTGGAGCTGCCATGTCCGTGGGATGATTTGGGGAAGGGCTGAGGGATATTGGTGGATTTGATGCTGTTCATTCCTATGAATGAATTCAAGCTGAAAGAAGGTTTAGATTTGATATTAAGGAGAATTTTTTGAGGCCCTGGAACAGGGTTCCCAGAGGAGCTGTGGCTGCCCCTGGATTCCTGGAGGTGTCCAAGGCCAGGTTGAACAGAGCTTGGAGCAACCCTGGGATAGTGGAAGGCGTCCCTGCCATGGCAGGAAGGTTAAAACCAGATCATCTTTAGATCTTTTCCAACCCAAACCACACTATGATCCTCTGATTCCACCGAGGGAATTTTGCCACGGAATTTGGAGCATTTGGAAGCAAAAGCTGGGGCTGCACCTTTCTGGTTTGCTCTCAACCTCGTGTTTACAGGACCAAAATCGAGCCCACATCCTCCCATTCTTCCCACTCTTTTAAAAAGCTGTTTCCAAGCCCTGGGCATGAAGCAACGTGGCTTCAGCAGCAAGAAATCCAGTGGGAAACGGAGCTAATGATGCTCGGTGCTGCTTCCCCCTTCCTCTGCGGGCTCTGATAAGAGCTGAGCTCCCTTTTCTCCCGGGGGAAAGGAGGCAAATGCAGTAATAAGGTTTTTTTCCCCCTCCCCTACCTGTGCCCTTATTTTCATACAACTTAATCTCGCCGAAACTTTTATCTTCCTGCCAGCGTGGGCTGGGATTGGCCGAGGGGTTCAGGAGTTGGAGGGGAGGAAACGAGCGGATGGAGACGCTCGACATAATCAGCTCAACCAAGTTTCCCAAGGAAACCAGACTTCAAATGCTTCACAAGTCTTGCAGGAGCTGCTTACAAATCCCAGTCATGAGCCAGAACCCCCAGTGCCAGGCACTGCACGAACATATTCCTGCACACAATCCTTTCCCCAGGCCAGGGCTCAGGAGTTTGAAACGAGGAGTTTAAGGTTGGCAAGCGCCCGCTTTTCAATATGAATGTGGAGCAACTCCCTTAATGTGGGTTGGATTTGGCTGCAGCCTGCAAAGGAGCAGAGCTGGGCTCTGCTGGAGTTGGTTTTTTTCATGGGAATGGCAAGGAAATCACAGGGCTTGATGAACTTTGCCTTTTAACAGCCCTACTTGGCTTTGATCCTGCCCAGAAATCCTCTTGGCACGGTGGAGTAAAATCTGCAGGGCTTGGCCCTATTGGAAGCTGTGAATTTTTTTATTTATTTTTTTTTTATTTTTAAGGAAAAAAAAAGATTCTTAATGTACTCTTTCTCTGCAGGTAGAAAAAGAACTTGGGTCTTCACAGGGCACTGGGTCACCCACGTGCCATTGCCCTGCTGGTGTCACACCAGGGATGAGCTGGTCCAGAATCTGGAAAATGCCTTTATTTACCAAGGCAAGGCTTAAATCCTGGAGCTGCTGTAGGACCCACTAAAAAGGTTATTTCTCCTTTTAGGCACTGGTGAAGCTCCTGCAGAACTTCCCAGGAACCAGGGGACAGGAGGAGAAAGGAACTTTGTGGCCACAGCCCCTGGCAGGAAGGGACTGCAGAGTGTTTGGGATATTTGGGTGAGCGCAGAAGTCCTGGCTCTCTTGGGAGGATTTGGCCCATCTTTTCCCAATCCTGTTTTTCCCAGAGAAAGGGATTGCTGTGCTCTCATCCCTGAGTTTGGTGGCAACACTGCCTGAGCTGGGGTTGGATCTTCATCCAGCTGGGAGGAAAGCCCTGCAGGTGGTTCATGGATGGAACTCACCTCTGTGAGATATTTGATCCTCTCCCCATCCTGTCCCCACCTTCTTTCCTTCTCAGTGGACTCCTGGCAGCTGGAGCTGCACAAGTCTGACCCTGCAAATTTGGAAGACATCAAGAAATTTTCACCCCACACATCAGGAATCAGCTCTTCCTCCTCTGCCTCCTTCTCCCAGAACTTGTAAGATCTGAAGGAATGAAATATATGTGGAGTCACGAGTTACTTTCCAGTTCCTAGACTTTTAAAAATAGGTGGGGAAGGTGGTTTCTGAAATGTTCTGCCCACCATGGGAGCTTGATGTACATTTGCACAAAACAGCCCAACCCAGAAGCTGTGGTGTTGTGAATAAACCCCAAAATACCATCAAATATTGAGGTATTTGCTAACTTAGTTGGGAGATACAGATATCTGAGGAAGCAGTGCATAAAAATGGAGAGACTGACAGGTATTTTCAGGTGGGGTTGGCGAGCTTGGCCATAAATAGTGCAAATTTTCTGAAATATTTTTATTTTTTGGAAGAAATCAGCAATTTTAAAGACTCCTTGAAGCTCTTCTGAAGCTTCTGAAGAATGAGACCATTGGGACAAGTCCAGCCAAGTTAAGGCAAGGTGTGAGGGACCTGCTGAGGAGGACAAGAAGCCACCTCATCCAACTGCCTTTTTGTCACGTGTCCCCACCCAGGGGCTGCCTGGCACCTCCCAGAATCACAGGAATTGAGGAAAACTTCTGAGATCACCAAGTCCAAACCTCAACCCCACACTGTTGTGTTCACCATGAACCCCCAGGTGCCACTTCCTGCAGTTTTGGGCATGGCAAACCCTGGAATTCCCAGGGACTGGGAATTTTTAGGATGGGTGGAGGAAATGAACTCTCGGGAGCTTCACACCCTCAACCACCACAGCACAACTTTGGAGCTGGACTTGACCTCAGGTTTTTAGGGTTTACCTGAGAACCTTTCTTGTCCATCATGGGGCACCTTGAGATAATTTCCACTATCCCAGGCTACTCCAAGCCCTGTCCAACCTGGCCTTGGACACTTCCAGGGATCCAGGGGCAGCTTCTCTGGGCACCTGTGCCAGGGCCTCACCATCCTCAGAGTGAAGAATTTCTCTCTAATATCCCTCTTAATATCCCATCCAAACCTACTCTCTTCCATTTTGAAGCCATTTCTCTTGTCCTGTCACTCCAGACCCTTGGAAATTTTCCCTCTCCATCTTTCCTGTCACCTCCCTTTAGGTCCTGGAAGGCCACAGTGAGGTCACCCCAAAGCTTTTCTTCTCCAGGCTGAACAATCCCAATTTTCTCAGCCTTAACACCAACAACATCCCTAAAAGGCCACAAACCACATGTCCCTGGGAGCATGAAAACATCCAACAAAGTGCAAAAAAAAAATGTTTTTCAAGCATTTCCAAGGTTTCTGTGTCAGCTTGGATATACAAGTGGCTTCTCACCTCATTCAGCCTGAAGTGTTATCATGTTATCATGGACTGTGAATATGGGATGGATTTCCCAGTCTTTGGGGTGATCGTGGCTCATGGAGAAACCAGCAGCTGTCCAGAATAAAAAAAAAAAAAAAAGCAAAACCAGCAAGAAACCCCCAAATTCTGCTGAGAGAAATGGAAAGATGAAGTGGTGGAAAAAGCAGGGAAATGAAAAGGTGGACAAGAGGGAAAATCCCAGTTTCTGTTAAAGTGGAGGAAGAAGGAATCGTCCAAGTCAAATTTGGTCAAAAAATAGATGATGGAGGTGGGAGCAAAGTGGTAAAAACCCAGTGATGGTTTAGGCTAATTGGGGTTTAATTATCACAGTGCAAATGAGCCTGGCTGATGTCATCAAGCACAGGTAGCAGGAGATGCTGCCTTTGAAGAACCCAGATTGGTGGCACCACGCAAGGTTTCTGCTGTTCCAAAAAAAGCTGTGTCCTTGATGGACAGCTCCCTGTGCAGGCATGATCCCAAAAATAGAGAAATGGAGTCAGAATTTATCTAGGAGGAAAATGGGAATAATGCTGGGGGTACCTCGTGAGATTGGCTAAATGTGAAACTGCTCAGCTCCACTCACCCTCTGTCAAAATAGGAAAGGAAGAGAAATAGAGACAGAAAAGAGGAGCAGGTTAAAAATATCAGGGGTTCATTGCTGAGAGGGGGTGAGTAAGAGCTGCAGACAAAATGATCAGCAGAGAAATCAGTCAAGAAGCTGTAATTTGTTCTGACTCATGATCCAGCCCAATGGAATTGAAAGCACTGAAATTAAACCCGGTCAAAGCAGCCACTTCTCTACAGATGGCTGATGATTAAACCCAGCAACTCACTGCCACAAGACAGCACGGGGTTCTAATAATAAAAGAACAAACCCCAGGAGCAGTGAAAAAGCAGCTTGACGCTTTGATAAATCAAATAATTCCAGATTGTGTTTTGGAAAAGTTTAACAACACCTCCAGCACGGCTTGGAGTCTCTGGGTTGGGCTTTTCATCCCTGAGGATGTCCAACCTCAGGTCTGGTCTGTGCCACCTGTGAGGCTGCTCTGGGACCCCAAAGTGATGGCACTTGATCACAAAATCAGAGATTAAGTAGAGGTGAGCTTGCAAATAAAGATATTTTTCTTCCCCCCACACTCAATACATGAGGATTCATTGACTACCAGGGGTAATACAGACTATTATTGGATATTACAGTCAAAATTAAAAATCCACCTCCCAGATGAGCACCTGCTGTCCTGTACTCAGCTTCAGAGAGATCCAGTCTCGGCTTCTGTTAAAATTTTGTGAATCAGACCATCCCAAAAAAATGCAATAAAATTCCTCCAGCCACCGCAAAAATCAACAATTAGAAAATCAACAAAACCAAAGCAGCCATTCTTATTTTATTATAGAATTATATCTATTTTTTTAAAAGAATTTTTCTACTTGGTGAGATTCGGGCAGGAAAATGCAACAGTTGAAAATCACATTAATACAATAATATGTTAGACATATAATTTTGGAAAAAAATTTAATTTACTCATTGTTATTGGAGCATAGTCCCAATCACCATGACAGCCTTGCCCTGTTGGAGGTTTTATCCAACTACTCTTTGGAGTCTGACAAATTTTTAAAACTTCATCTCAGGTTTTTCAAGAAAAAAATGGAGAATGGGAGGGATGATCCATAACTGTGTAAAAAGCCTATTTTTGAGATTTTTTTTTTGCTTTTCCAGGGCTGTCTTCAGGGCAGACAAACCACCACCATGGGTTTGCAGAGGGGATGGGGAATGGATCTCTTCCTTCCTCCTCCTCCTCTCCACCCCTCTGGATGCTTCAGCCAACACAGTGGACAACATCCTCTTTGCTCCCCAGGGATGTCCACTGGAGATCCCAGAGAAATCCCACTTGTAGAGGTGGAAAACCCCTGCCAGACACGGAGGACAAACCCAGGAGAGGACCTGCCTGGGCTCCATCCATGTTGGGTGTCAACGTGCCTTCAGCACCTTGGAGCAGCTCTCCAAAGGTGTCCAGGTGTGGACATCCAGGGAATAACAGGTTCCTCCATGTCCTGAGGCCCAGATTCTCCCAGGTGTCCCTACAGATGTCCCAGATTCTCCCAGGTGTCCCAGATTCTCCCAGGTGTCCCTCCAGCTCCTGAGGCTTTTCTCCCTCAGGAGATAAATACACGTGGTGAGAGTGCAAACATTGGGTCAACCATAATTGACCGGAGTAGTTGATTACCTCCCTTAATTGCTATCACAAATTAAGCCAAATAAGGCTTCTCCTTGGGAATGATCTCATGGGGGGCCACTCACACACAGCAGCAATGAGTCCCTTTCTGTCCTGGAACAAGAATTTTTCTCACCTTGTCAATTTTCTTACCTCGTTAATTTTTTATTTTGCTGTTTGTTGTTATCATAGAATCCCAGAGTGGTTTGGGTTGGAATGGTTTGGGTTGGAATGGGCTGAGCCTTAAAGATCTTCCAGTGCCACCCCTGCCATGGGCAGGGACACCTTCCACTGTCCCAACTTGCTCCAAGCCCATCCAGCCTGGCTTTGGACACTTCCAGGGATCCAGGGGCAGCCACAGCTTCTGGCTAAGAAAGAGCTCTCACCAACCTCAGAGGGAAGAATTCCTTCTCAACATCTCATCTAAATCTCCACTCTTTCAGCTTAAAGCCAATCCCCTTGTCCCATCACTGCATTATATCTCCTATGATTTGTAAAGAGGATAAACGTGTAAATCAGTTTATTTCTTGAAATAAATCATTGGCTGGGTTTTTTTTCCCCTCTTGCAGCAGTGAGTTCCACTGATGAACAATGTGTGGAGCACTGAAGTGTGGGAACATCTCACGTGTAGGGTTCGGAACAGCACTGAAACCTTTTAGTGGTTCCCAAACTGCCAACCACAAATTTGTCCTTGCCACCCTTGGCTGCTCCTCACCTGCCGAGAGCTGCCAAATGTGAACAGCCACTGCCATCTAGTGATCACGGAACAGCTCCCAGCTCCCGAAAATTCCCTTTCTGGCTTCTGCAGGGCAAATCCTGAGGGATGTGAGAAAGGCGATTGTTGGAAACCGAAATGCAGGGAACTCTCAGAACTTCGGGCCTTTAAGCCAAAGCTTAGAATTAAACCCAGGATTTGATCTGAGACCTTGGAAAAGGCTCCCAAACTGAGGTGCTAGAAGTGAGAAAGTGGATTTATAGTTTAAAGCAGAGACACGATAAGCTGAGAAGAAGAAAATTTGGAGTTTAAAATATGGAAAAAACAAAAGTAGTTCCAGCGGTAAACAAGGAGTTTAGAAAGCAGTACTTTGGGTTTGTGTGTCAGAACATGATTGGCTAAGAAAGCTCACACTCTATCACAGGTCCATAAGACAAAATATTTAAGGATTGGGTCAAAACCATAAATATCCTATTGGCAGTGTTTTATTGGTCAATAAAGCCTTAAAAAGTCTTGCAACCTTCTGAACCATGAGGTGAAGATGTGAGCTGAACTCACCCTCCCTGCCAATGTAGAAAACAAGAAAATAAACCACATCATCTAAAAACTCAGAGGTCCCATCTCTAACTCATTCAAAATTCCTTCAAAAATCCCTGTAAGAGATGAGCACCTGGCCTCAGGTGAAGAACTTCAGATTATATGGAGTCACTTCATTGCCCGTGTATTTGACATTTCTTGAGCAGGTGGGAAGGGAATGTGAACTTCATCGAAGCGTCCCCAGAATTTTTAGGTTTGGAGAAGCTTTCTAAGATCATTGTCTTAGTTTTGTATGGGAGGTGTTTACAGAAGTAATGTAAAGCTTCTAACTACTAGAAAGTTGTATATACTTTCATGAAAAACACGTGTTAAAGATGAAAGAAACTTAGAAACCTAATCTTTTCTTTCTGGTCAGGAAGTAGGTAACAAGGCTGGCCTGGCCCTGTTTTGGCTAGGCCAGGCCCTGTCCATGAGTACATTCTAGTAAATACACTAATAATTGATCAACACTAAACCCACCACACTCATTATTTCATTAACCTAAAAATCTCAAATTAACAAACCAACACCACTTACACACACTTTACAATCATAAAATCCAGGCAGTAACCCAGCACCAGTGTTCACCACTAAGCCATGTCCCCACATGGCTTGGAACACTTCCAGGGATGGTGACTCCACCACCGCCCTGGGCAGCCTCTTCCAATGCCTGACCAGCCTTTCTGTGAAGAATTTTCCCTGATATCAAATCTAAACCTCTCCTGGCCCAGCCTGAGGCCATTCCCTCTGCTCCTGTCCCTATTCCCTGGAGCAGAGCCCGACCCCCCCGGCTGTCCCCTCCTGTCAGGAACTCTGCAGAACCACAAGGTCCCCCCTGAGCCTCCTTTTCTCCAGGCTGAGCCCCTTCCCAGCTCCCTCAGGAGTTCTCCAGACTCTTTTCAGCTCCGTTCCCTTCCCTGGACACGCTCCAGCCCCTCAATATCCTTCTGGTCATGACAGGCCCAAAACTGACTCTGGGATTTGAGGTGTGGACACACCAGGGCTGAGTACAGAGGGAAAATAAGACCTGAATAGCTCCTGATTCTGGTCACTCCAACTGCCTGCCCATATTCCCAGGAAAAGCAGTCCTGTCCATGGAAAGGGTGTTCTGAGGGATGGGATTTATCCATCTCTATCTGCTTCAGCTGCTCTGGTCCTCCTTGTGGCTCAAGCTAGAGCTGAACCAGCCAGCTGCAACAGTTTCAGTTATCAGAGCATTAATTAACTGATTAAATACATTGATTAAATTAAGTGATTAAAGTGATTAAATTAAAGATTGCCATCTGGGAGGAACCCACTGCTCAAAGGAGGGTGATTTCAGGGCTCTGCTTCCCAGCTATTCATCCTTATCTTCCTGAGAGCTTTTTCAGGATGGCCCCAAGCCACATCTCAGATCCCAGCTTTTAGTCTCGCTCTCAGTGGATTAGGAAAATGGGACTGGAATTAGAATTGGGACTGGAATTAAAATTAGTCCCACGTTGGAGTTCTGGCTGCTGAGAATTTTGGACTTTCTGTGCTGTCAGGCACTGACCCCCAAGAGAACACTGCATTGACCTGAGGCCATGAAGAAGCTTCCAAAATGGAATGAGAGAACTGGGATTGTGGGTGTGGAGTTTGAATAGAAGTGTGGAATATCACAGGGTGGAAAACTTAGAGTTTAAGGGTTTAGAATATAAAGCAAGATGGAGATTTTGAAGTGGAGGATGGTCCTTCTTCTCCTCCTTCTTCTCCTCTTTCTCCTCCCTCTCCTCCTATGGGTTTGGTACCATTCACGGTGAGGGTTGAAGTGAGCCAATGTCACTGATCTCCATCACCCTCTGAGAAGCCCAAACTGAGCTGGGAGAACGTTTTACAATCACCTAATCCTTCATGGATGTGGAGAAGAGGTGGATTTCCAGCTCTCCCTGGGACTTTATTTCATCCTCCACCTGCACACAGCCTAGAAAAACACAACGCCGGGCTGAGTGTGAGACAACATGATGTCAGTGCATCCTCTGGAGAGCTCCCTGCCCAAAAGGACCCTAAAATCTGTGGTTGTGCATGGGCTGGGGCTGGAGCTGTGCTCAGAAGGTCTCGTTTGCCAGAAGATGGCACTGGTTCTCCATGGAGCTGCCGGTGGAGCAGGTGCATCTCAACCCATCCCAGCTGCTTCTGCTCCTCAGCTTGCCCTAAAGGCCTTCCCCAACTCGCTCCTTCTCGGGGATCCCACAGATTTTGGGTTTATCAGGAGCACCAGGGCAGCTTTATCCACACCCAGAATGTCCTGGAATGCACAGCTCTTCCTGCACAAGTGAAGACCAGGCAGACTGGGTTCCTCACTTGTAAATGTATGGAAAAGTCACTTTTTTCCCCCATCCTGTAGCGTTTCACTCCCTCGACTCAAAGCTGTGTTTCCTAAGGAGAAAAAGCACCTGAAATAAATGTCTTCATCTTGGCAAGGATTATTTCATTTATTTGCTGTTTACCTCTACACTGGAGATGCTCATCTGCCCACTCCAGCTTCCAGCAGCCCACGGAAATCATGGGAGAAGTGGGAAACTGAGGGTTTTTAGTCTGACATGGACGAACAATTGTGATTTTAAGATGATTTGGAGCTCCCTGAGCTCCGGGTAAGGTTTGTGACCAACAGATGGGGCCATTTCCACACCCTCCACCTGCAGATGCCTCAGAGCAGCTTCTCCCAGTGCCCGCAGCAAGGTGGCTCCGGAGTCCCCGGGATGAAGCTTCCATGGGATGTGCTGAGGAAAAGCTGTCAGGAGGAAGGTCAGTGGAAAAGGTCTTGGAAAAGACCAGCAGACAGGCAGGAGCAAGTCTCCAACAAATCCTGTTCTTCCACTTCTTTCCCATGATAAAACCTGCCAGTTCTGCCAATAAAACCTGGAAAAACTCCCCTAGGGCAGTGGTGGTTCCTCAGAGGAGCAGTGGGAGAACAACACAGATTTTCCCAACCTTTTCCACACCCACCAGGACCATCATCTCTGTTCCTGAACTTTCCACTTGTAGAGATGCAGGATTTCTGTCTGCCTCAGGAAAATCCAGTTATTCATAATTTAGTGAGCCATGGCGCTTTGAGGAGGTCAGATACACACCAGAGAATCACAGGATTCCCAGACTGGGGATCAGGGACCAGCAAGGAATCCATCAAAAAGGCAGAAAAACTATTTTTTCTCCCCCCATATCTAGAAAAACGGAGAAACACTTGTTGCAGAAGAGCCCCTCTTTTATTCCATTTTCAACGCTTTTAATCCCTTGTGCGTGGAGACCTCAACCTGTAAAAAGCAAAATAAAGGCATTCAAATTTTTATAGCAGGAATCTTCCTGCTGATTAACGATATAAATAATAATAAATAAACAATATATAAACCATAAATAATACAAATTAATAAAAATATTAAATAAATAATAATAAATATTATTCAATTGCCAAGTGGAAGAGAGCAGTGCTGGGACTTGCTTTGGCCTGCCAGGTTCCATCCTGTGTGTGGATTTAATTGCCTGAACCACTGAGTTCTTACTCACGGCCTGTGGGAAGGAAAGAAAGCCCCCAAACCAAAGTGAAAAACATCAAACATTAAAGGCAAGGCCAGCAAGGTGCAGTTTTAGACCAGGACAAGGCTGAGTCACCCAGGCATTATCCAGCAGCACAGGTAAGTGCTAGTCCTGGAGTTTTAAAAGGCTCCTGCCAGTCACACTTGGATTCATGGAATATCCTAAGCCAGTAGGGATCCAGAATGATCAATGGGGTCCAAATCCTGGTCCTGCCCAAGACAACCCCAAAATCACACCGTGGTTTAATAAGGGACCACAAGGGAGAAAATGCCCCAGCTTTGCACCTGAGGGAAGGCTGTGTTACCCCAGTTCTTCCGTCCCAGCAGTTCCCATGTCCTTCACCTTCTCCCAAGGTCAAATGGTTCACCCAAAACCCTCTTCCCAAATTTTAGGCTCCTCCTATTGCTTCAGGCCAAGACTATAAGCACTGACTTCCAGTAGCAAGGCCACCTTCAGCACCTAAATCTTCACTCACCATAAAAGCTGCTACTGGAGATTTACCCCAGCATTTTCCAGCTTGGCCTGACAGTCCCAGGCTTTGCTGCAACTTGCAGGAGCCCTCAAACCTTCAGTGTGGCTTTGCTTCAAGACAGGACCTGAAGGAAGGATGGACGAGGTCCAGCCTATGCTGAAAGTGCCAACAAGCCTTGGCCACTTTGCACATACTTTGGAGGATTTAAAGTGAGTGGTTAAATGGGATGGGAACTGCTTTTATCTGCCCAGCAGCCCAGGCCAGCAGGAACATGCTCTTGGAAGCTGCACACGCCTTTTTGGTTTTTGAACGTGCCCCAGTGGAGGAACCCAGGGCACAGGGGATCCTCCCTGCAGCAAACACGAGTGCTTTCCTTTATATGGGACCACACAGAGCTGGGGACACCCAGGGCAGCCCCTCCTGCCACCCCCGTGGTGCTTGGAGGCCCTGCCTAGGCCTGGACTAGCTAGGATGGGTTGGGGCTGAAATCAGTGTTAATTGCAGAGAGGTGGAATATCCTGAGTGGGAAGGGACACGCAGGGATCACTGATCCAGCTGCTGGTCCTGCATGGACTCACCAACAAACCCACCCTGTGCATCCCTGGGAGTGTGGGACAAACACTCCAGGAGCTCTGGCAGCTTCGGGGCTGTGCCCATTCCCTGTCAGTCCCCAGCACCCTCTGGGGGAAGAACCTTTCCCTGATTTCCACTCTAAACCTCTCCTTGTACAGCTCCAGCCATTCCCTGAGTCCTGTCACAGTCACAGAGAGGAGTTCCACACCTGCTCTCCCCTTCCCCTCAGGGGGAAGCTGTACCTGAACGATTCAGGTCATTGGGGATCTCAGGAGGGGTCTGGTTTTGGGAGGTGGATGTGAGACACTCGTTTGGCCTGGAGGTGGGATGCAGAAAGAATGTGGGAATGGAGGGAAGAGAAGACCTGGGCTGACAAGAAGGTTAAGAAGGGGATTAAGAGCTGCAAGGCGATCGTGATGATTTTTGTGTTTTCTACCCTCAATCAGGCTCACATCAACAGCCAGCACTGTGCTGAAGAAGCACGAAGTCTCTCAGCAGATCACCCAAAGGAGACCTCAGCACATGGTCTGGGTGTCCTGTGCCTTGGCCATGTCTCACCCACACCAGCCACAAGATTGAGAGGTGGCCATGCAGCAGCTGAGTGGTCCAGGAGCCTCTCTGCAGGTGATTTGTGTCCTTTCCATCACTCCTGAACCCAGCACTTCCCATGTCTGAGGCATCTCAACATGACAAAGCTGCACCTCCTGCACTCACAGAATTCCCTGAAAATGTCCTGGGCTCCTCAGAGCCTGGGACCTCACTGAATGTGGGTGAGGAACCATCTCAGGAAGGCTGTGGCTGCTCATAAATCAGGGCATGGTGGCAGGGGATGCTTCAGTGCTCAGCCCCTGACCTGTGGCCTGCTGTGTGTGGGTGCTGACAATGATTTACAGGCCAGGAGAGCTCTGCATGCCCACACACACTCCCAGGGGCCAAAATGCCCTTGCAAATTTCAGCTACACCCTGCACTCCATCCTCTGGGAATAGGGCAGGGGATGGATTCTGCTTCTCAATCCAGTTCCAGCATCTGAGAGGAGAGCAGATTGCTTCCCTCATGCTCCTCATGGAGGTTTAGGAACAACCAAAACAGGAGAGAGGAGGGAAGGGTGACGCCTCAGGTTTTAGATTTTATAAATTTTCAAATTCTGTGCTGCTTCAGTGTGTGAGTTTGAGCTTCATATCAGGGGATGATGAGCTCTCCTCACAGAGCAGGGAGACAAAACAATTCCTGCTCCAGCTGGGGACCAAGGACAAATGATCCAAATCTCAGGCCCAGGAGCACAAACAACGTGGGCTGAAGAGAGAAAAACAAGCAGGATGGGAGTGCATGGGCTAAAGCTGGAATGGGACAATGAACTGCAAGATGCAAATGGAGCAGAACTGATCCAAGGGAGAGATCCCGTGTCCGCTCGTGCATTTTGTGACCATTTTGGTTCATCTTGGGTGCAGCCCTGGCTGGGCTCTTGTGCTGCCCAAGGTGGATCCATTGAGGAGATCCTTTTAATAAATCCCTACTTTATTCTTGAACTCTGTCCAGTCTCTGTTCTAGGTCAGCCTTCACAAGGCATCAGGGGCAGGTGGGTGATGGGGACTTGGCTGCAGGAGGAACCTGAAGTGAATTGTCACCGTGGGGTGACACAAGA
>WBNO01022591.1:0-10570 GCA_013400575.1 Peucedramus taeniatus
CAGGTGATCAGCCTAGCTGCCTTCTTTACCCCTGGGGCACGGGAAAGTGTGCCCCTGCTGTCTCCCCCCCTGCTGTCTACCGTGTTGGGGCTGGCTGGGGTGCCCTGAGTGGCACATAGAAGGACACAGAGGAGGTCAGACAATATATGTCTCCAACCCTGTCTAGCTTTTGCAGCTTTCTTCTTTTATTATTTGTAGCTTGACCCATTTACAAGAGAACTAGATGTGCTTTCCCATCAGCTGATTCAGGATCTAGGTCTGTATATTTGATAGCAGTTTCTCTTAACCTATTTATAAAATCAGTGGGTGATTAATCATAATTTTGCTTTACTTTGTAAAGCTTTGACCAATTTAGAGCTTCAGGGACAGCATGTCTAACACACACTATGAAATTCTGACAGCGTTTAACCTTGCCATCTATTCTGGCACATTAGGGTCCCACCCAGGGTTATCTAATGGAAATACCTCCGCAACTGTGCCCTGGATTGTTCCACCTACTATCTGTGCTTCTACAGAAGTTATAAGAGCCTTATTAACCATCTGTGTCTCAGTGAGATCAAGCAATGTGTCCATCATAGATTTCAAATAAGTCCAGTCAAGGTTTTGTGTGTTAATTGCCCTTTCTACTAAATTTGTTCCTTTATCTGGGTTTTCTTTATATTTTCCCACAGTGGTGTTCCACTGTTCTAACTCGACAAGGGAGTATAGAACTTTTATATATATTGGCCCCTGATTGCCGACTCCTTGCCATAACGGGGCTTGCAGAACCAGTTCTTCACTTTTTTGTGGATGGCAATAGTAGGGTTGAGTGATTATGGGTAAGAATCAGAGGGAAGGCCAACAGGGCAGTCTTGTTGACTGCTGGGAGCTAAGACTGTCTGGGAACCAAATTTGGACATCTAAGTTGGACAGAAAGTGTGTATTCACACTGTTTATATTCCTGATTAATTAGAAGATCTGGGAAATTAAAGTCTATATTTTGCATATTTCAGAGTTGCAAAGCATTTAATGGGGCATAGACTTTTCTCTGTTTTAGGGTTACATCAGATAAAACTTTAAAGAGATCGTTTGCCATAGGCAAGAAGGTATTCTTAGCTTTATTATGGGGAAAAACGTGAGTGGGAAAGAGCAGCAGAGAGAAACTTTTATGTACTGTGCCTCAAGGGGGACAAAGAGTCTGGAGTGAAGAAGGAAAGCTGGGCATGAGAAAGGGGGGAGGAAAGGTGGTGTTTTAATGTTTGTTTTTGTTCCTCATGACCTGAATTTATTTTAATTGGAAATAAAGCAAATTAAATTAATTTTCCCCAATTTGAGTTAGTTTTGTCTGTGACCATAACTGGTAAGCAATCTCCCTGTCTTTATCTTAATCCAGTTTTCTCATCCTAGTTTCTCCCTGTGTCATGCTGTGAAAGGGGAGGGAGTGAATGAGGGAGTGACTGGGTAAGCATTTGGCTCTTAACGAAGGTTAACACACCACAATATTTTTGGGAGAAAAGTTCTTTATTTCATCTGTCAGTAGAGATCATGCTTTTCATCTAAGCTGTGCCTGAAAGAAGGTGGAGTTCTAGGCTTCAAATGACTTCTTTATTCTGCAGGGGCATAACTTTTATCTGTATTCATCTATGATTTTTAACACAATGTTTGAAAATTGTTTAAATCTGAACTACTAGTCTTCCAAGCTTTCTTCTTAAAACCCTATCCAAGAAGCGAAATAACTTTACAAAGATGTCACCTTTGCATCCCTTAGAAGTGGACCCCTACTTGATGCATTCTGTGCTGCCAGCCCAGTAACTGGATGCAGACTAATCAGGGAGGAAGATGCTTTACTAGGAGTAGATGGAGGTTTTGATGCCAGCAGGGCCACTTCTAGCAGCATCAAACCCAGTTTCACTGTTTCTCTCTTGCCATTTATTTTTCCAGATTTGCAAAATTTTACTGCTTCATTTCTACATCTTAAAATGAGCCCCCCCCCTTCCTGCCAAGTCTCTTTTGCAATTCCCTGGTTACTGTTTAATCCAGCTGATGGTCATCATCCTCTTAGTTGTTATCAGTTTGGGGCAAATGCCCTCTCAGAGAGGTGTGGGTGTCCCATTCACACCCACTGTTACACTCAAATCCCTATCCTATCAGTGTTTATTATCCTGGCCTTGTTGCCAGGAGGATGACTTACAGGCAGGCCCACAGTGGTATTATTCTTTGGGTTATGTCATTATCTAGATTTCCTCAAGAGCCTAGTAGAAGACAAACAGTAGTTGTGGGGTTGTTTTTTTAGAATGTTTATACAATTATATTATTTGACTTATATTGTTTCTGTTGTCCCAAACATGGGCTCATTACCCAGTGCACAGTGCCTATTCACACACTGAGGTGAGGTATTTTTGGTTTTTTGTTCTAGTTTGTGCAAAGTAGGGAGCCAGATGGTAACCCCCAAAAGGCTGGCTCACCGATCGTCAAAATTTTACACAATTTAACAAAAGCATCAGCATTAATTGGTTACAGATTGCATAGCTTTTGCATTAATTAGTACTTAAACCCCTATTTACTAGTTATAGATCTGGCTTCTCATGCTAATTAGTGTACAGGCACAGTCCTTCTCTTCAGTTGAGTCGGGAGTCTGTTTTGAGTAGATGGCCAATGGGTTAGTGGTTGTGATCTCCAACTTCTGCAATTACCTTTCCCCCAGTTACTACTCAGTCCTGCTGACTTCATTCCTGGTGGTTCTTGCCCAGACAGCCCAGTCATCTTGGGATTCTGTTCCCTTTTCCTTAAAACCAAAGATTAGCCAAGACTACAAGGTTCACAATGCAAAGGCTTAATCATAACTGCCTGGATATAGCTACTGATTAACAAATTTTAAAAAATGCAATGTTTGGTTCAAATCTTAAGTGGCTAGATATCATTTTGACACTGGGCAAGTAGAGATGTAGGTTTTTAGAATTTGATGCTCTGGAGGTGTTGGAGGTTAGGGATTTTTCCTGTTGTTTTTCTTTCCCTTAGGAAATTTCCCCATTTTGTTGCTTAGGGACAATAATGACTGGGTACTAAAGAGAGACAAAAGAAGTGGCCTCAGCTCAGGGGAGGGTTCCAGCTGGCTGCTCTCTTTTTACCTGGGGGTTTCTCTGGGAAGGGCAGAGATACCATGAGAATTGGTCTGGGGAAAAGGGGTTGGAAGCAGCTCCTACCCTCTTGCAGCATTCAGAGAAGGAGGCTGTAGTTGCTGTGGGAAGAATTCACCACCACTGCGGGGTTCTGTCTTCTGCTGCCTTCTACCATGGGTGGAGCTCTGCTCGTAAGAGTGGCCATTGCACTGGGACCTTATTAACACCCTATCTCACTAAAAAAGGTGCTTTTCACCATCTGCTTGTGTGACAGCTGCAGCTGGTCTGTAAACTACACAGATAAAATTGGCCATAACAGACCCCCAACTCGACCAGCCTAGTTCGTTAAAGAGTAAATGTAAGCAAGCCCCCGGATAAGACAATGATAGGTTGGATTCGAACTCAAACAGGGGACTCCAGCCAATGCCATTCAATCCTGAATGCAGACATCTAATTGGCCAGTGAGCTGGGCAGTGCTGAGACCTTGACCAATCAGGTGTTCAAGCACAGGAATTTTGAAACCCCTATAAAAGGGGGCATCCATCAATAAACGTGGGCTGTTGTCGCATGAACTCAGTGTGTACAGTCATGTGCCTGTCTCCAAAACTGCGACAAGTGAGACATGCTCGGGTGCCTCAGGGGAAAACCCTGGGATCCTGAGCCCTCTCCCCCTCCCAGGGAGCCTTTTCCCTGCCCTGCTCTGAGCCGACCTGCCGCTGCCCCCACCCCGCCGTTTGTTTTTTTTCACCACTGCTCCAGGTTTTCGCTGCACTGTAGCTCTGCACCCCTTGCCCCCCTGCCCTGCCGGGATGCCCCACTGTTCCAGCTAGATTTGTGGGGTATCTGCCACCTCTCGTTTGCAACCCTGAGCGAGCCCGCCCTGCCGTTCCAGCCACTGCTCCAAAGCTCCTGGTGGAGCCCATCTTTGTCATTCAGCCCGTCTGCCATTACCACATGGTCCCTGAGCTCCCACCGGAGCGCTCCCTGCAGCTGTGGGGGAATCATCGCACCTGCCCTGCCCACTGGGAGCCTGCCAGCGACCCTGCAGGCTCTGACCATAACTACACCAAAGGGGAAAGTGCCTGACAGATGAGAAGGCTGTTACTGGGTTTCTGGTTCTGTTTGTTGTTGCTGCCATAGTTGTTGTTTGTTTGCCTTGTTATACATGCTAGTTAAGAACTATAATTCCTTTTCCCATATTTTTGCCTGAAAGCCCTTTGATTTAAAAGGTATAATAATTCAGAGAGAGGGGGGTCATATCTGCCATTCCAAGCGAGCTTCCTGCCTTCCTTAGCAGACACCTGTCTTTCAAACTAAGACGGAAGGGTAAATTAGTGGTTCACCTCTTGTAAACTCTGTTCTCAGTATTTTGCACTATATGTTTCTGGTTTTAAAAGCCACTTTTTGTCTGTGGTGTTTCTGAAATTTATTGCTGCTTGTTTGTATGAATGTGTCCTAAAAAATGTGACTGTGCATAAACAAAGTTGTAGTATATTTGCAATTGACATTTTTGACAGTGATTGTTTTTTAAAGAGAATAAGAAAAGTAATTTGGACAAATTATTTCAAAGTATGATTATGTAGATGAAAGCACAGGAAAAAATGTTAATTTAAGCTTAGGCTATCTACACCTATTGGATACCATATTTTCTTTTTATCATCACAACTGCTCTATTTTTTGTTGTTGCTGTTATATAGATATCCTGAAGCCATATTGACTCCTCTTAGTAAGACCCTGAGACTACAGATGAGGGACTTCAGGTGGCTCTTCAAAATGCAGTTTATTGTATCCAAGATTTTACAACAGTCCAGGGTAGTGGGTGACAGAGCCACGCATACAGCGGTCAGCTACAGCTGTATACAAGCCTCAAGACACTTTAATTTTGGTTACAATGCAATATATATTTTTCTTTGCTATGCATCTTAATACATAATCAACCAATATATACCTTTACTTTTACCTATAGCCTATCATAACCACTATTATTACCATATTATGGCTAATACTATCCAATCACATGAGTTAGTATATTACAGTTTAAGCTTAAAGTTGTTTTCCAGTTTTCTTGCAGTGGAAAATTCTTAGACCTTTTTTCTACTTGCCACATCGACATGTCTTGTTTGCCTGTGGTATCTTTCTGCTTGGTAAAAATATCCTTTTGTTTGTGGTCAGCTTATCCTTTGCTCTAAGTCGTAAAATCTCTTTCCAACTCTACATAACCTTTGCTTTCTTAGTTGTCCAGTAAAACTGGCTCAGCAAACCTCAATTTACACATCTATTATTCTTCTATATCAAAACTTGCTTCCATCTCTATTTCGTTCTCAGATTCTACAGAGATCTTTCTGCCAAGCATACATATCTGTGAAACTTTCTTGTCAAACTTTCATCCTTCCCGACAACTCTTGATTAATTTTATGTCTTTAGCGTGCCGAGAAATGGTTTCCAGGATTAGCTACTCTATCATCTTTACAGGGATCAAGGTGAGGCTGACCAGTCCATAGTTCCCTGGGTCCTCCTTCCTGCCCTTCTTGAACATAAGAGGAACATTTGTTTTTCTCCAGTCATCATGTGCCTCTCCCAGTCACCATGATCAATCAAAGATTATCAAGAGTGGTCTCATAATGACATCATCCAGGTCCCTCAGCCCTTGAGTGTGTATCCCATTGATGCCCATGAACTTATGTATGTCCAGTTTGCTTAAATAGGCCTTGACCTGATCCTCTTCCACCAAACTTAAATATTCCTTGCTCTAGATTTCCCCTCAGTCTCTGGGAAATGAGATTCCTGAAATCTCTTAGTTATAAATATGCTATAGTTAAGTGTAGGTGAGTTTGCAATGGTTTTGGTTGCAAAAAAAAAGCTAATAAGCAATGTTCTGCCCAGCAGAAAATGACCCGGAGGTGCTGATCAACAGCAGCTGAACATGAGCTAGCAGTGTGACCAGGTGGGCAAGAAGGCCAATGGCATCCTGGCTTGTGTCAGAAATACTGTGGCCAGCAGGACCAGGGAAGTGATTCTTCTTTGCTCAGCACTGGTGAGGCCACACCTTGAGTACTGTATCCAGTTCTGGGCCTCTTAATTGAGGAAGGTCATTGAGGTGTTAGAATGAGTCCAGAGAAGGGCAACAAAGCTGGTGAAGGGTCTAGATGAAAAGTCCTGTGAGGAGCAGCTGAGGGAGCTGGGGGTGTTTAGTCTGGAGAAGAGAAGGCTCAGGGAAGACCTTATCACTCTCTACAACTCCTTGAAAGGAGGTTGTAGCTGGGTGGGGGTTGGCCTCTTCTCCCAGGCAGCAAGTGACAGGATGAGAAGACATAGCTCAAGCTGCACTAGGGGAAGTTTAGGCTGCATATCAGGAGGAATTTGTTCACAGAAAGGGGGATTAAACATTGGAATGGGCTGCCCAGGGAGGTGGTGGAGTCACTGTCCCTGGAGGTGTTTAAGAAAAGACTGGATATAGCACTTAGTGCCATGGTCTAGTTGAGAAGGTGGTGTTAGGTCTTAGGTTGGACTCAATGATCTCAGAAGTCTTTTCCAACCTAATTGGTTTTGTGATTCTGTCTCCAGTTTGTTTTGCTGATTGCTATTAAATCTAAAATTTTCTACCTCTCTGCTTATACAATAAATGCGCATTTTTAAATTCCAAATAAAAACAACAACAAAAAAAGCACAAAAATGTTTTCAAAAGTAAAAGAAGAAAATAAGTTTCTCTCCTTCCTCTTAATGAGTGTTAGAGAAGAGAGAAAATACTGAACAAGCATCAAATAGAACTCTGAAAGTGGAGCTATTCTTTACAGGTCATGTCATAGCTGTATTAGTAGGGCAACATGCAGAATCTGGATCAAACAATAAAACCTGTGTGAGAAGGGAGCAAGGCAAAAAGCAGGATCACAACCCTGGACTTCAAGAGAGCAGACTTGGACCTCTTCAGGGATCTGCTTGGAAGAATCATATTGAATAAGACCCCAAAGGGAAGGGGAATCTAAGAGAGCTTGTTGGGTTTTTTTTCAGGAATCCCTCCCTCCAAGGTCAATTCCAATGAGCAGAAAATTGAGGAAAGGTGGCAGGAGGCCTTCATGGATGAACAAGGAGCTCTTGGCTAAACTCAAGGATAAAAAGTTGTATCAGGGAAATGAGACTTAAGAGGAAAATGGAGTCACTGTTTGAATGTTCAGGGATGCGGTTAGGACAGACAAAGCCCGCCTGGAGTTGAATCTGGCAAGGCATGTGAAGGGCAACTGTCACAGATGGAGTGACATACTTCACTTGTAAGAGAAAAGTAGTAATATGTTTATTGATATAAACTAGGGATTTAACAAAGTTTGATGTAGAAGTAAAAAAAGTAGCAAATGCAACAGTTGTTAAACAAGATTTGATGGCAATATGCACTTCATTATTTACTGCATAGAGGACAGAGTAAGACAAAACTGTTAGGGAGCCCCTCTTATTAAATCATGAGGTTCAGAAAGGACCCCCTTGCATTCTAAACTCCTTTCTCGGGATAGTTTAGGTGTGACTGGATCCAGACTTAGTCCAAGACTTGGTTAAGGGTTTATGTCTAAAGGATTATACGTGCACAATCAGCCCTTTATATCACTTAACTAAGATTTTAAAGTTTCAGCACACTTATTCACAGTTCCAAGTATCTGATGCAATAAGGATTCTCTCAGGCTTAAGAAGTAACCCTGAGAGGTGTCCCTACACAAGGGGAGATCCTGGCATGCATCCTGCTGCCATGCAGGAGAGCTCAATATGTCCTGGGCTGTCCACTATTTTTGGAGTAAAATGATTGACTTATAGTCATATTTACATGGTAGTCACCTCTTGCCTCTGTGCCATAAATAGTATATTAATAGTTTCTGCATTTGCAGATTGACAGTAAGTAGATAGCGAAGCATTGCTATTGGTTATTTGTTAATTTGTATGTTTTGGGTGGTTGAATTTGGGTTATTTGTAACCAAAAGACACATTACAGTTAAAAAAATCACAACTGGGTGAAGCACAAGATTAAACACTGTTGCTGTTGGTGACCATCTACGAAGACTTTCCCACCAATGGTGTTCTCCAGACTTCATCACTCTTTTCAAGACATGGTATATCTCCTCTGTATCATGATGAATGGTGATTAGGGTTCTGTGTCCATGGTTTTGGATGCATTCTGGTAGTTGACACAGGTTACTGCCCTGAATTAGTGTCTTCACCAATTAAAGATTTATTCCAATGGAGGTAGGAAACAGCTCTTGACTCCATGTATAATTAAACTGTAACAACTGATAAGACATTACAGGGGCTGAATAGTTAAAGTCTCATCCCATCATTTTAGTTAAGTTAAAAACACAAGTATTTGAATGATTACTTGTATCCATAGTAATGTTATCTACAAATATAAAATCTCAAAGGGTTCTCATACAAAAACATCCTTTTCCAATATCTAGAAGTACAGTTTCAGGGGTTTCATTGGGATCTACTTCAGAATGTAAAGACAAATTGTGGGAAACCAGGACATCCCTCTTGCTGCTTTGGATGGGCTGAGACCCGGGCGGGGGCTCGGAGAGCTTGGCACAGAGCCCAAGACCCCTCTGCCCTCGATCTCGAGCCATGGAAACAGTTACCAACTTTATGTGAGGAGTTACAAACCAGGGAAAGTAGAATAAAATGAGTAGCTTATTACTGAATAGAGAAATAGAATGTTAAGATTCATATGATAAGTGTACAGGGGGGTCAAGAAGTGTACAGGAGGGTCAAGATGGAGGAATCTGGGCGTGTACTGCCCTCCTTCCTTCTTCTTCATCGTCTCCATNGGAAGGGGAATCCCGAGAACTGGAGGCACCGCTGGGATAAACACTGGGATAACAGCCGGGGATCAGGTCAGAGATCACAGCCAAGGCACTGGATCAAGGCACACTCAACTCGACCTTTACCGAGAGACAACTCGCTTCGGACTCGACTTGGAAAGGAGGAGACTCAAGGCGCCTGGGACTTCTCCACCTGCGATCTGCTGGACAGAGACCAGGAAACTCCCAGATCTACTCTGAAGCCGACTCAGCTTTTGGTAAGAAGTTCAAAATTGAGAACACAGAAAGCATGGGAGCTACATGCTCGAAGGTGCAGCTCAGTATACTGGCTGCTCTGCAGGGTATTGCATCCACATATCCTGTGGGAATTTCAGAAAAAGAGTTAAAGGAGCTTTAATATGGGTGCGATGTAACTATCCGCACTCAGAGTCTCACTTAATCTTTGAACCCGGGTTCTGGCAAGAAAAGAACAGACAGCTTTATCATTTGGCCACAAAAAAAAGCTAAATTAGCAGAAAAACTGCTGCCATCAGCGAGAATAATGTTAGAAGCAGTTTCGCGAAATGCTGGGAAACCTGCCAGTTCTCAGCGGGCAACAGATACTCCCACAGAGGGTGGGGGTGGGGAATTGCTCTGCCAGCAGCAGGCAAATGTTGATTTGAAAGAGGCAGAAATGCCTCCCACAGAGCAGGAACAGCCAACCTTGCCATCACCACAGACAAACCCCGGGTCCCCAGGGGATTCCTCAGAAGGGTTGGAGTCGGGTACAGACACAGCCTTGGTAGGCACACCTTTGCCAGTCCGAAAACAAGACATCTGCCTGAGTGGGGAGGGAGATAAAGCTCTCCCGGAACAGAGCCTCACTGCAGACGCGGCAGCGGCGGGATAGGCGGAGGGGTGTGCGGAGGGAGCTGCGGGGACCGGAGGGGGGGAGGAGCAGCTGCTTCGTAGTGACCCACAAAGTCGTGCGGTGGCAATGCCGAGCTGCAGGAGGCGGCTAAAAGCAGCACCAAAATCGGCAGGGGTGGGGTCCGCAGGGGCAGCGAATCCGAAAAAGGTAGTGGTGCACGAGAAAGGACCAATAACACGCGAGAGGGCGAAAGCGCGAGCGGCAGCAGAAGCAGCTGGCAAGCAAAGCTCACAGCTTGCAGAAACTGCAGCAAACCGGGTTGGGGCGAGACGTGAAACCGTGGGAGCGAAACGCAGCTGGCGCGCGCCAATGACGAGGAACCCGGAAATCAGGGCGGGAGGTTTCTTTTCCCGTCCCGCGGTTGCAGAGAGAGTGCCGGCGGGGCGGGGTCAGCTCACGTCAGGCGCGAGTGATGATATAGAGTCAGAGTAAGAGGAGAAAGGCGGTGATCAGAGCAGAGCTGAGACCCCGGAAGCGGGGTGGGTCTCGGGCGAAGAGGAGATAGAAACTGGAAGCGACGAAGTCAGCTCTGAGGAGGAAGGGGGCGTTCCTTTCCACACCTCCGAGATGACACGGGCCGAGGTTGCAGCAGGGCAGTCAAGGAGGAGGCGTGGTCAGTGTGGAAGCGTCAGTGTTCCCATGGCAACGCAAGCAGAAAAGGGGCGTGGCCAGGGTCCAGGCATATTTCAGAATACCACCTCATCACAGCCACACCTGCAGTTTCCACGGCAAGCCCCAGGCAGTGAATCTCAGCTTTCAGCCCACAGACA
>WBNO01022596.1:0-39691 GCA_013400575.1 Peucedramus taeniatus
AAATTAATTTTGTTGCCTTATTTCTGTCAGATTTTTGTACTTATTTTCCAAATAGTTTCTATTGCTAAGCAGAAAGTATTTAACAAAACTATCCAGAGAAAGTTCATAGGGTTTATCTGGCTTTGAGCCATCTGGGTTCTCTGCTGATTCCATGCATCCAGAGATGCCTCCTTTAGGCATCACAGCCTGACCCACAGCTTGAGGCTGATGTTAGCTAGAGACATTGGAATAAGAAATCAATTTCCAATCCTCTATCTGATTTTTCCCATAAAGATGATGAATAAAACTTAAAATTCTGAAGGTATTTTGCACACTTCATTTTTAAAGTTGTCATATCCATGTCACTACAACTCAGGATTACTTCTCAAATTACTTACATAATTGTTGTATGACAAATAAGGAGTACTTGAGGAGCATAACACTGAGTCTTGTGGCAAAGGGAAATGGATGTGGACTGTGAATACTTTCTGCTTTGGATAAGGATTTGCATTTTACAGTTTGAGCTAGTGTTATAAAAGGACTCAGAATTCTATTAATTTTTTTGTTTAGTCAGGTGACTGTAGGGTTAACTAAGCAGTACAGCTTCTTCAAGTACTTTTTTCATCTCTAATAGGCAGGTTCATACAATGTATCCTTGTTGCCTGCATAGAAAAACCAGAACCTTGTACTGACGATTGTCTTCATTATAGCAGTTACTGGTTTCTAACAGTCATAAATGAATTCATCTCAAATTCAGTGGGTTTTACATCTTCGTGTAGTGTAATTGTTGTGAATAATGACAATCTGGACACTGCTCCTGTACCCCACCCTGTTTATGACTGCTGCTTTCCAGAACTCTCTATAGGCAAGTTTTAGATCATTGTTCCTTTTAATCCCATCTCTCACTGAGTTCTCAGGCCAAATCTAAATAATGAATAAACATATTAATATAAATAATGGAAAAAGTACATATAAGGGAGTGGCTGCCTGTTGCTCTTTAATTCCTCTTCACTGTTTGGGTGGCCTGATGTGATTAACAATCTGATCGGTGCAAGGATAAAAAGAAGGAATTAAGAAAAAAAAGGGCAAAGTTAGCAAGAGTACAAAAAAACAAAAAAAAAGTAGCCTGTGAGATAGCAGTTGCTGAAAGGAAAAGGTGAAAAGCCAGTACTCTTCTGAAGTCAGCAGTAAAACTCAGTGACATGGCATGAGTCTGAAGTATCTGATCTGGAAGTACTTAACCAGATTCATAGCGCAACAAAGTAAGGCTTGTATTTAATTGCATAGTCAAATCAGTTTCTGAGGTTTTGTGTCAGTTCACATTTACAAAAATATTCAAGATATCCTGGTGAACCACTTCCAGAATTTCAGAAGGAGTTATTAGAAATAGTTGAGGGTTGTCACCTTTAAGTGTGACAAAGGATCCTAATGATCCTTTGATCATTAGGAAGCACCTTGGAGTTTGAATTAGCATTGGTTAATGTACACAGTATAAGTCCTGAAAGGACTTTGTTTAGCATGTGCCTTACTGCATGTTGGAGGATTTACTTCTTTATATTAAGATTCCCATTTTATGCCTTCTGTGGCATCAAACATGACACACCTGCATAAAACTGAAGGAAAAAAAGAAGTGCTGCATCACTGTGAGGATTTTTTATTAATTCCTTTCCTACTTTGGTTTACTACCAATACAACTATGTGGATGCAAGGAGTGCTCCATTTGTTTGGGGAGGGAGGCCATACACAGGTATATGTGGTTCCAAGCTGAAGGAGAATAGGTTTCCTAGAAAGCTCAGCACATACAGTGAGCTGAATTCTGCAGAAAATATTTTCAGATAGTTTGGGGTTCCTTTTAAAGAGCTGACTGCTCTCCTCTACAGAACACCTTGTAACTACACTATCAGGTTTGCTAGATGTAGGTTAGCCTGCTGGTGGCAAAACAGCTAACAAAAAGTTTTTGTTGTGGGCAGAAGTGGGGTTTAATTACTGTGATTGTGCACACTATCATGTCTTACTTACAAGTGCCTGCCCTTCTGCTTTAATCCTAGACCTGTCTGTAGTGGCGTCAGTTATGAAAAGCTGCAGCTGGCACATTGAAGTTACTTAGGTGATTTTTCATCTTTTGCTCCTTAGTGCACATAGGTGCAAAGGTTGTCTGTTTCAGACAGATTTCACATGCCATTCGAGCAATATATCAAGAATTTCCAGTGAAATGTAAATGAAAATTAATTACCTGTGCCATCAAAATTGCTTCATGATAATTATATTTTTAATTGCTACAGTAGAGATTCTTCTTCACTTAGAATTTCTGCTTTCTTTACAGTAACATTAGTAGGGCTCAATAAGGAAAGGCGAAGAAAAGAGATTACATAACTTGTTCCCATTTACAAGTCTGTACAAAACTGAACTTAGACAAAGCAAATGGAGAGTTTCTCTTCTGCATTCAAACACCTGGTTATTACAGAAAAGTAGCTTTGAAAAATATTAGAGAATACAGTAAGAGTGAAAGCAATGCTTACTAGTCTAAAAGCTAGAATCCAAGAACAGCTACCTTTTCTATAATTCTTTCTGTAATTAACTCAATACAGAGAATCTTAGTGATATTATTTTCTTTGAAATTCTGACAGAGGTTAAATTCTGACACACATTTCACAGTTTCAAGCAAATTCAGTCAAATTTGACCCATCTCTTAAAATCCCTATCTTTAAAACTTGTGTCACAAGTAACATCTGTCTGGATTGTATCCTGGTAGTAAGTCCTTGTACTCTCTGCTGTCTGGAGGTTAACTTCTGCCCTGCTGGCATATGTGCATAGGTTCTGCTTGGAAATGAGATGCTCAGCATTTTTCCAAGCTGTAAATTGAAAAGATGTAAAAGTGTTCTATAATTAATGTTCCGAAGCCTAAGGTAGGAAGCAAAAGCCCACACAGAGCTTGTGTTCTATAAACAAAATTAGTCTGCCTACACATGATGACAGAGAGTCCATTATAGGCTTATCCATAATTTTAAGCATCCTAGAAATATTTAAATGTAATAAATATCATAGCAATAAGAGGAGATTGAGCTAGACCTACCTACCTGCCTCTTAACACTATATAAGTCTTCTTTGAGTGTAAAATATGACCTACAGCTCATAATATAGTGATTCTTCAGAAAATGGTACCCCTTTTATCCTTAACTCACCGTCAGTTGTTCAGTGCCATCATATTTTTGTTGAGGTGTTTACTGTACACTCAGGCCTGCTTTACCATTTCCCTCTGTAGGTCTTCTGTCATATGGTTGTCAAACTTCCTTTTTGGAAAAAAAATATATTTTCAGAAAGTTGATTTTTTTATATATAATAGATACATAATACATAATCTCATTAGGAAGCAGTACATGTGACAACAAACCTGAATGGGCATATAAACATAATCTGTGGTGGGAGTGCAGGCACCAGCAGCTGGCAGCAAGCTGGGCAATAACGCTTCAATCTGCCATCAGCAAGGAGAGCAGCATCTCTGCTCAAGGGCCTAAAGAAGAGACACAGATAAGAAAGAGTGATGTAGCCTAATTCATGTTCCCTAGTAGTTTAACAAGAACATGCAGACCCATTTCATGAGCAGTCATGTTTGTGGATACCACTCTTCACTAAAATATTAGAGGAAAGATACAGGCTTGGAGTATTATAAGGCTGGTTGAATTGAAACATTCAGTAAGAAGACTGTGCAAGAGGAATCTTAATTTACTTAATCTGCAGATGTTTGCAGCAAATTCTGCATTGCTTCTGAACTAACTTGAATATTTGCTTTGACTTTGTGGAAAAAATTATTTGCATCAGGCAGACATATGGGAAAACCAATGTATTCTACTCTGTATTTATTGTTATGAAACTTTTCAGTAGAATTTTGAGTCTTGTTTACAGCCCAGTAAAATTAATGAAAATATTAACTTCAACAATTATTGAATTTTTAGATTAGGCCTTATTCTGGTGTCTATTCCTCTGCCATGTCAAATGGGGTGTGACCAATGACTTCAAAAGGGCCAGGAGGAGGACTACTGTATCACAAAAGAAACACCTTCATAGGTAAAATGGATAGTTTAAGGTGTAAACTAACTTTTAGGAGTGAACAAGTAAGTCAAGATGTCATTATTCCAACTTCTATAGCCCACTGAACCTATAAATAATCTTTTTATCTTTATAGCTATACACTATATATATATATACATATATATATATATATATATACACATAGTACAATACAATAACTTAACACTGGGTAACTTCTAATGATAAATTTTCATTAAGAATACGGGTCTATTTTTATGTAAATATATTATATTGTAGAGTATCTTCTAGTCTTTTTCAGGATTGTTAAATTGAGAAGAGCAATTGCATATTTGTCCTATTTTTATGTTAAAAAGTGAATGGACTGAAATGTTAAATGTGAATGTAAATTTCTTATTGCAACTTTTATACTGAGTGTTTGCACTATTATAATTTCTGGAATCAAAAATAAAGGAAAAATTTGCTTGAATAAACAGCTGTTTGAAATTGTTGTTTTGGTTTCTGTTTGGCTTTGGTGGGGGGGAGGTTGTTTGGGATTTTTTTCTGTTTGTTTTTAAAACAAGTTGCATTCATTATTATATACCAAGCTGCCTCTCAGAGGGTCCAGCTACAGCTTCTTAATCAGGCTATGAACATGCCTCTAGATATGCTGCAATTCTGCTTTCAGAATTGTTTTGAACTAAAGAATCTCATGAGAACAATTCAGCTCCCTTAGGAGTCTCGTTGATTTTCTGCGTTGACCACAGTGTAAGCCAGCTTGGGCCAAGGGTACCATTCACTGTGCAAGCAGAGGAAAGTAAATATGCAATGACCCACAAAATACCAGCCACATAGACCAGAAGACAGTGAGGGGAAGCTTCTCTCTCCCTTGTCACAAGGCAGAAATTATTGGTTAATTAAGGCCAAGTGTAGATTTTGTAGGGTTTGTAGGGTTTTGCAAGATACAGAGCCAACCTGAGAGCAAATATGCATAGGTTAACTTAAAACTGATTTTAAAACTGATACCATTTTATCAGGAAATATGCCTCACAAGGGACAGCTCAGAGCAGAAGCAGTGGTGCTCAGGTGCTTCATTCCTGTCCATGAAGATATGCCCTGAGATACCTTGGAAATGCAGGGTCCCCTGTGATGTACAACAGCCTGGGCTCAGATGCAAGAGGTATTAATCCGAATGCTGGAGTCTCCCCAGCTGTTTTTCTTGCAGGTTAGAGAGCACAGTGCTCTCAGGGAGTGTGATGGAACTGTTCTTCGTTTGCCCTTACATTACTGAGAAGTGTTAGAGGACTTATGTAGCCATTTTTTGCCTTGTCCTTCCCTTCTGAAAGACAACATGCCAGGCCTTCCTAAGTGTAAATCAGAATGACTCCACTAAAGTCAAAAGGACATAAACTGAAAATCTGTCCTTCACCTTTCATTGTGCCTATTCTGCCACACTGGTATTTTAAGGCTTTCTCTTAATACTAAAATGTGTAACTCTTTGAGTGTTGTTTCGGGTAATTCTATGTACATGAGTACACACAAAGCTATTTATACCTCTGTATGAAATATGTACACTCACAGACACATATGTTAACAAGATAGTATATGTTCCACATTAATGACACAGGTCATTACTTGGAGACTTTTTTCTGCCATGTCCCATTACACAGCCAAATCACTTCAGAGACAGTATGAGAATTCATTTTGCTTAAAGACTGAGGCAGGATCAGTATTATATTGTTACCCCTCTGGTAACTCTTTTGGACATGAGGAATTCCAGACAGCATTTCCATATAGCATAAACCACGCAGGACTGAAACTGAGGTTCTTGTCCAAAAATATTACCAGAGAATATTGTCAATTTCAAACAGGCAGAAGGGGAGAATAGAAAGTGAGAACATTGTGTACATTGCCCATTGTGTACCTTGGTGCATTGCCATTGTATCTATGTCAAAGTCTTCCAGTTTTGCAGCCATTCCCTAGAGCAGTGGGTCACCTAATGCCGTTTCTGCTGGCAGAACATGATGTTCAATGGAAGGAAACAATTATACAGGTATCAAATCATGGACCATATTCTTGTTTGGGCCATTATGATGGAAAAAAGAGTCATAGCTGTGAAGTGAGCCATGTATTAGAGATCGTGACATTTTTGGCTCTCATGAAACTCTGAACTGTCAAGAGAGCATTTAACAATGGTGATCTTGAGTTATAGTCAGGCTGCTTAGGAGTCCTGATCTGATCCTAATATCCAGTCTTGTGCAGATTATTTCTGCTGTCAACTTCAGGACTAGTTTGCATAGGCTTCCAGGCTCAAAGCTCAGAGAATATAAATTGGTTTTTAATATTGAATTAATATGAGTCTCCCAAGCTTACCCTGTTCCTGCATTTATAACCAGGCATTGGTTAACTGTTATTAGATTTAGCCATTAAGAGCTAGAAAGGAAGAAGCAAGTGATGAAGTAGTCATTATTATCAAGAATATTTACCTTCTCATTTACAAGGCACACTCTGAAGATGCCAATGATGCCTTTCACAGAGCCGGTGTAACATATAAATCACTACACCATCACAGATGAAGCAGATAAGCTTCTGTGTCAGAAGTGCTCTGCTTCACTAAGTCAGTGGGACTCTGATTAATTAATTAGCTTCCCCAACATAGACCACCTGGGGATTCAGCCACACAATTCTAATGTTGCAAGAAAGAGCCATTTATATTCACCTGGCCTTACTTCCTGCACAGGACTACACTTAGTCTGGCCGTGCTATTGCACAGCACAAACACTTTTAGTTTATTATTGGATGTAATAAAGTAAAACAAATCAATCATTTTCTGATTGCTGAGAGATTTGAAGCTAGACATTTGTTTGGCCAAACTTGGCTCATACTATTGCCAAAGGTCATGAAAGCAGCCCAAACTCTTTTCTCCCAAACTCTATAGTTACTCTGTATGTTTATTGAACTTTGGCGATACTGTTATGTGCTCCTCAGCAGCTCTGCCAACATAATTAAAAAGGAGCAGTTGTATCAGAAAAAACACAGCAAGTTACTGAGGAAAGGTCTCAGTTGAATATTAACTCAGATTGATTTGTGGGGTGCAGAAACATGTAGGAAGTGTATAGGACACTGACTAGTGAATAAACAACGCGCAGACAGAACACATAGTGGCATTCTGGTAAGACAAGAGTGTAATGAAGAGGAATCATTGACGCAATTACAAAGGCAGTGGTAACACATTGATTTTATCAAGGTCAATGACCTCTGCTTCTGTTAAAGTATTTATGACTTCTTACTACAGAGGTAATTAGATTTTTTGAAGTTAAATATTGATCCTCCAGACTTCTACATTAAAAAGTTAATTTTTTTCAATTTGACACCCCCCATTTATTTCAATTTGACATTGTTTATGTTGACATAAACAATGGTTTTAGACAGGCTACTTGTGTATTATAACCTTGTTTAACAAAGAGAGACAATTTTTAATGCTTTAAGCTTTCATAATTGATCATAATACTGTAGCATCTCTTATGTGTACAAATTAATCTTCTTTCACATAGACACCAAAGACTCTATCTGAGGGCAGAGCTGGTCTAAACTGAGGGAGGACACGGCACTGAACTTTTCTATAAGATGTAAAGGTATGTTCCTTAAGGAACTTGTTTTTTCAGTCTTACATTAAAGCAGAAAAAAAAAATGGCTGTTAGAATACCACTTCCAATTGCCTGCAATTGGTGGACCTCGGTGAAAATTTATATCAACACCCATATTAAAAGCTTGCAAGACTACTTGAAATGGTTCAAAGACAAAGAACCAAGTCTCATTGTTCCTTAAACTCTTATTGAAATTAATCATATGGAAGAAAATTTAGACATTTAAATAAGGGTTTGACTGTCTGAGCAGCCATGAAACCCAGGAAGTAGTTCAAGATCATGGTTTTGAACGCACAAAATTGGATTTATTTTCCAGTTGGACAGGTCCAATCATAACAGTCTTAACCAAAACCTGTAGAAATATATAACCTGAATTTTTACTGAGAGGTTATGAAATAACTTCACCTGTTTATCCAGGATTCCCTAAAGCCTTCCTCTCAGGCTCCTCATGAGGTGCTCCTGTGATCAGAATGAATGAAAATTATGCTGTACATAAGTCTGTTCCTGGACACTGTAGACAAAGACATTGATCTTGCCTCTGGCCAGGAAAAAGTCATTGCCACACTGAAAAATGGAAACCCCCAACACTTGCAAAAGTCCCACTTTCACATTAGCACCATAACATAAAAAACGTGAAGAAAATGTTCCAAAAGACAAAAACTTGAAGAACAAGATTGTACATAATGTTTTCAGGCACTGAAAAGTTTGTTTAACAGACTACAAAGGATTCATATCGTCCTTGGTTTCTCAAGATTTCAGCAAAGGTTTTGCTGGTGAAGGGGCTGGCAGACATGCTAGCTGAGGATACTGGTTTTGTCTGGGTTGGAGAGAAGGAGGTTGAGGGGCGATGTCACTGCTCCTGGCAGATTCCTGAGGAGGGTAAGGGGACAGGGAGGTGCCAATCTCTTTTCCTTGGTACCCAGTGCCAGGGCATGGGGGAATGGCTCAAAGCCACTGGGGCTTTGGGGAGGTTTAGACTGGACATTAGGAAGCATTTCTTTACCAAGAGGGTAGTCAGACACAGGAAAAGGCTTCCTGGAGAGGTGGTTGATCCTCTTTGCCTGTCAGTGTTTAAGAGTCATTCAGAGTCATTCACCCTTAATTACATCCTTTAGCTTTTGGTCAGTCTAAAGTGTCAGGCAGTTGGACGGGATGAACATTAAAGATCCCTTCCAACTGAAATAGTCTATTCTTTTCTATTCTAATCTGTTATTTTCTATTCTACTCTAAAGTGTCTTCCAAACACATATATAAAATGCCTGTCCCCACTATTTACCCTATCACAAAACTCAGGATTCTCAGTGGTGTCCATGTAATTCCTACTGAAGTAAGTAGAAATAGTGCTGAGGTGCTTTTGTAAAGTTCGTAAAGTTCCATTGTCTCCCTCTGTGCAGCTTTATACACTTGAAGAGATTAAGTCCACAGAATGTATTGCAGTGTTTCCATTTCAATGTCTGTGGCTGCCCAAGGAGCTTACTGGGACAGAATCACTTAGCCATTTGCCCACTGTACCATAATGCTTTCCGGCCCCAAAGGAGGCACTATTCTACAGAGTTTAGTTCATGATGAGGCTCCCTGCTCAGTTTAGACTTCACATTAGCAAATGTTTCACTCCTATTTCCCCTAAGAAGCTCAGTCTGATCAGCACTCTTAGAGCACTCCTGATTGACCTGCCTATATACAAAACTCAGACACAGGAAGAAGAGTTTATGTGAATTTGAATCAAATTTGTATTTTTATGGAGTTTCATCCATAAGCAACTTGTAATTTGGGCCCAAGTCTTCTAAATCATTTAGGAAACAATTTAATTTCTTTCTAATTTTTCTTTTTTGTTTTGTGCACTCCTTCTTTCTTCTAATTTATTCTTTCTACATTATTCTAAATGTAGGAAAACATTTTCACATTTCTGTCTCTTAATTTCTTCTTTTCACTCTCCTTTGGCTCCTCACCACCATTTCCATGCTTCCTCTGGCTCTTCTTTCTTGTAATGCTTTGAGGGTCATTCCACCACGGGTCATCAGACAGAGAAGAATTCTGAGCTCTATTTACCAGCTCCTATTTCTTATTACATACTTGGAATCACCCTCTATGCCTAAAAACATCAGACTAGTTGCAAGAGCAGGGAGAGGGCCCCTTAGTGTTCTGCCTGGGAAAGACTGCACCCAGCCCTTGGAGAGCACCTAGCTTGGAGACTTATGCAAGATTTGTGACTTGACAAACTAGAATTGCACATCCAATTCAAGAAACTATGTTAAGGAAGCATATGAGCTAAGGATTGGTTCAGAATTAAAGTTCCCTTCAGGAGAACTGTTTGGCAACATCCTCAGAGTAGAAAATGAAGAAATTAAAAGAGCAGCAACTGAGGAATTGCAGTCTCAAAACAAAACAGAAGACAAAGGGAGAAAGGTGTCAATTTTTGTCCCTCTGTGTATATTATTCCTTGGTAAACGTAAAAATAATTCCAGTATTTCCCTTTTCCAGATGAAGCCTCCCCAAAATTCCATGTCTTTGAAGTGAATTCATGTATTTGAACTGGAATGAAGGGGCTGAAATTTGAAGAAAACACTATGCTGTTATTATATTCCCCATTTTTATTTGTTTTGGAAGTAAAAAAATTTAAGAATTAATGTTTAATTTAAGGCAATGCAGTAACCTAAGTAGGTTTTGCATTTTTGGAATAAATTTAGAAAGAAGATTAAATTATCTCCTAAAATGACATCAACAAAAGAATCTTTCAGGACATAAACCTAAAGCAGTTGAAGTTTGATATAATATATATGGAGATATATAATAACATTGCAGAAGTGATTGCCATCTTGCATTATGCAAAAAATTAGAGGAATTGTGTGTAAATATAGGCCAAAAGGCTGTATCCAACCAAACCTTTGAAGTTATTGCTCAAAATACCAAGTAGACAATGCTGAGGATAAAGATGATCACTCCAAGGAATGTAAATATAGAGAAGGAATTATTCATAATGAATAGGTCTGAGTGCAGGACACAGTATGTGTCATTCTTTCAGAGATGCAAGCTTTCAAGGTGTCATTCCAAGCCACAGTTTGGGTGCTTCCTGCTCAGATATATGGCTACAGATACACTGAGACCAAGGTAATATCATCACTGCTGATGTTCTACTGAGCTCTGATTCTTAAATTAATATTGCCATCTTTTCTGTCTTATCTCTGTACAGTTATGTCTTTCCTATTCTCTGTAACATCCTGCCACCACTTGATAAAGAGAAAAATCTGTAGGACGTAAGATAAACCATTACTAGCAGCAAGAAAAATTTACAAATCTCTTAATTTGTATCTTGAGAATATTTAGCAAGGTTCTAGAAAAAAACATTTAGAAAAGGCTTTTTAGAAAAGGGGAAAGTTATTTTTTAAGAGTTCTGGAGAAAAGGCCACGGAAGGTAGACATAAAGATGATGCAGCTACAGACAGCACTTGCAGACTGTGAGATTCCGTGGAAAAGGACACAAAAAGTGAGGACAAGCACAGCAAGGATTGCCAAGCACCAGCTGGGAGGCAAGGCCATGACGTTTTGACGGGGTCCAGGAAATTATGTCAGTTTTGTCAGCACCCCAAAAAGCTTCTCATGCAGATTTATGCTGCTCAGTGTTGTTTGCATCACTGCCCTGCTGGGAGAGGTGATATTACGTGCCACGGTACAGCAGGACAGCACAAACATTGTGACACCATGTCAAGACATCACTCTGTGCTCTGTACTATATAAGGAACTGGCTTGCTGGGCCTGCAAGGCACAGAATGGCTGGCCTGGTGGGTTTGTTCACCAAGCCACAAGGTATGAAAACTAACTACAAATATTCAAAATGAGGTAAAGATTGGTCTGTGTTTATAAAGGACTGAGACTTTTTTTTCCCCCAGCCACAAGTATCTCAAAATAGTTTTTGTTTAATTCTCAAAATATTACTGTAGGAACTTCCCCTGAGAGTTTAGGAAATAAATAGCTTATCCTGGACAGACTATTTATTTCCAAGATGTTTATTCATGCAATCCATGTGATTGTAATGTGCCTCCATTTCTCAAGCTCTCTTTCAGCTCCTTAGGGGCACATAACTTAAGCCTAGCAACTTTATCCATATACTGACAGATTGTTACTTCTAAATATTGAACTGGTAGCTCCAATTCTCTATTCATAGTAAAACTATTAATGTGGCAATAGAGAGTGGTTTATGATTAGGTTTGAAATACCCAGACTCCCTGGAACCAAAAGTTCAATTTCCTGTGAGATCAGTGCTTTTGCCCCTCTGTCTGTGCTAGATGCACTCTACAACCTCAGGTCATCCACATAAAGCCATGAAATTAGGTCTGTCTCATCAGCTTAAAGGTCCACAGGTCATGCTTTGTCAAAAGGAGCTACCCCACAATTTGTGCACATGCTCCGTCATACGTGTTCTTGCTCTACAGCATTGTGATAACAGCTGTTTACTTTCAGCTACCACAGAGCTGACTTGCAATTCAGGACTGGTGTAGTCCAGCAGCTTTTCAGCTGATAAAAATTACAGTCCTCCACCTAAACCATACCATTTCAAATCAATGGAATTCTAATCTAAGAGCTGATACTTTGAAAACACATGCTTCAAGATAAAATGCTGCCATTAACTGTTAGCTGCAAACACCTCGACATTCACACTGAAATTTACAGTTTTTCCATTTATTCTCATTTCCTATTTTCCTAAAAGAAGAGCTTTTTCATGGCAGATTTAACATTGATTTCCCATTTACTTTTTGAGCAAGAAAAGCAGTGAGAAAATAAAATCAGGATGGCAACATACTCCATTAACATACATCCATCTTGCAGCAGGTCCTCAGTATGCCTTAAGCAGCCATGTGAAACCAATTAACCACTAGAGTATTTTTGTGATTGAAATAGGCAGCATACAGCAGAGATTAAGTAGCAATAAACATAGCACATAGGGTTGACTAGCCCATTTTCCTATGATTAATTAATCCTAGATTTCTATTTAGTAATTTATTCATTTAGAAGCAATGCTGATACTCCCAAAAATTCTAAATGAGGTAATTAGGGAATGTCTGCAGCAAAGGATGGCCAGGGTGAACAGGTATATAAGAAGGGAAGTAGCAGCTGAAGCTAGCTTACTCAAAAAAGGAAGGAAGGAGGATTTCATACCTGGTAGGTCTGGTAAGCCTGCTGTATTTTGTCAAATTTCCTGAAAAATGCTTTCTCTGTGATACACTTTGATATTCTCAAATAGTTTCTATTTCTCTGTTGGTTTTAGGCTTTTCTCCTTTATCTATACTGGTGTTAGAGCAGAAAAACCTATTGCTTGTATATATTTATCTTTCTAAAACATAGAGAAATGTGAAATTAAAAAAATCTTTTTTTTCCACAAAAGCTTTGGTTGAAAAAACTTGTTAAAAACTAATTTAAGTAAGAAATAGCTTTTAATTGACCATTTAATGAAGAAGGGGAAAGTATTACAATATATAGCTTAGGATAAGTTTGGGGGAGGAGTGGTGGCTGCGAAGTCCTCCTTATTCCCTTTCTAAGCTTAATCATGTAAGCTTCTATGATAAAGACTAAAGTAAGTCAATCTGTCTAAACAGGAAAGGAAAAAGGCAGTCTCTGTAGACCGAGTGCGGCCTATGTGTCACATAAGCTAGCACTGCAAAGAAGTGAGAGAAGAAATGAGGATCCAAATAAAAACTGTTATGGAGTACACCTCCCTCTTCGTAAGGGGAAAAAAAAAGAACCCAGAAAACAGCTGACTTCTGATGTATTGAAGAGTCAGTGCTCTATCTCTTGCTGCCTCTGTGTTTAGAAACACGAAGTGGGTGTGAAACTACTAGAAAACTTAGACACTACACAGGTGCAAAACATTGACAAGGAATGAAGAACTAATACCTTTTACTTCAGCAAATATCCTTCCCTGTCTTCTTGTGCCCTGCTTAATAGTAGTCCTGTTGTCCTGCCCCTCGAAGGCTGCAATCTGTATACGGCTTAGAATATGGGGCAATCAACCCGCATGAAATATCTGAACAACCTCATGAAAGCAAAGAGTTCAACAATTACTAGAAGTACTTAACTGCGCACCTGATTTAAATATTTATCTTAAATATATCTTAAATCAGATATCTTTATCTTGGGGTTTTCTGCCCAAGAAGTAGCAAGTGGAAAAAGCAGAGTTTCTTTTTATTGGGGGTTTGCTAATAGATAGGAATAATGCTACTAGCAAAAGCAAGCTTGCCATTGTAAAGTCAGTTGAAAATAGACTTGTACAGAACATATATTTTTTAGAATCAAAGCTTATGGTCAGATGAGGTAAGACAAATGTCAAGTAAATAGGAGGGGAATTAGAAGTTTGTGAGCCCCCTTCTAAGGAATTAAGGGAAACAAAATGGCAATTTGATTAAGAGATCATTGGTGAATCCAGAAATTCTCTGCCCACCTCTTTAGAGCACTTGATTTTTTGCTACTCAATAGTAGTCCCTCTGCCATCTAAGACTTTGCAGCTACATACAGTGTTAGCAGCTGAAACCCCAAAAGTATATTTTTTACATACCTGAAGGAGGAAACACTATCTTAATGATGTTGCAGTTAATTAAAAAATTCTAGCACACTTGGAGCGCCTCATGAAGAAGGCTGAGAGAGGGGTAAGTGTTGGATGTGTGACCAGCTGTGTTCTCATGTTCTGTTTTTAACATGGCTCTTCTAAATGCTTGAACACTGATCTATATAAAGGATAAATTGCATGTAAAGACAGAATATAGACATGAAAATAGGAATGCTTTGGATTTGATTTAACAGCTTGCTGCTAAAAAGCAGCTTGCATTGCATCTTTTACAGTGTGAACAATGACACAATCTTCTTATTTTCTTAAGGCAATAAACCTGACTTCAAGATGTCAGAGGAAGATGATTCTTTTCTGAATGTTAAAAGATCTCTGAAAAAGAGAATGGTGAAACACAGCACCCCAGTGGACTCAATACTTTCAAGAACTAGTCCATCTTTTACAGATCTGACAGACCAGTCAATCAAGGACCAAGATGCCACAAAGAGAGTTTATGGCTCTCCAATGCCAAAATCAAATCTAAGTAGATTGTTATCTCAAGTATCATCAGTACGTGTTGATGTATACATACCTCCTATGTCCCCAAAAAGGCTTTCAACACCATTTGATTTGCAAGAACTAAATAAAGAGAAAAGCCAAAGCTCTCGGCTTGTATTTTCTAGAAGGAGGCTTTCCACTGTGTTGGCCTCCGATGAATCAAATCAAGAACCAGCTCACAAGATTGTCCCAAACATAGAAACTCAAGCCACCACCAGTGCATTTGTGGATGCTGCAGTAACTCCCAAGAGTGGACACTCATGGCTTGTTTCTGGAATACCAGGGATAAAAGATCCCCTGGTAGCAAAATTCAGAAAGAAGAAAATTGATAAAACTCTTCAGGTAAAGGCTTTCATTTAGTTATTCAATAGCTAAGTTACACAGACTTCTACCAATGGAGAATATATACAGATCTTTCTAGTAAAGTGGGAATAGTTTACTAATGGAACATTTCCATAACTTTAGCAGTGAGGACATCTGTTTATGAATTGGGTCGTAACCTGGTAAACTCTGTGATACCATTCCTAATCACACACAGGATGCCATGCAAACTTCCAAACTAGCAGTTGCTTCAGCTTGCGAGCTGGTATGACTCATTGTATGCCCAAGTGGGAAGGTATATGTTTTATTTTATCTTTCTTTAGAAGATATTTAAGAATAGGAAGAAATCAGTAATTGAAATTCTAAAGTTTCTTAATGTTAACAAGTCAGCTCAAACTTGAGGAACAAATAATCTACTCCTTTTTCTGTTAAATCCAAATTGTAGTGCTTTATAAAAAGAATTACAGTCATTGCAAATGGGATCTTGTGAGCAGTCCTTTTGACTAATGTAGGATTTTCTGGGGAAAGCTTAGTTTAGATTAATAGATGCTTGCAGGTGTTGGTTGTCTGTAGCACACAAGAACTCAATTTTCTTAATTTAATTATTTGCTGAGGGCCTGTGGGAAGCCCATGGAAAGGACAGGAAGGCAGCAGTGTTAGACTCTGAAGATTGTCATGTCAGTGTGAAGCCATCAAATTCTGCTCTACTTTGGTTTTTCCTCTGTAACATATTGTTCTTGAGTGAGTTGAAAACTTGCCAGCTTTGAGAGTAAAAGCTTCTTTGCTTAAAACAAATGGAAAACTCCAGCCAAAACTGAGTTGGGTCATAAGTCCTTTGTGTGGTTGTTTGTTTTTGAAAGCAGGTGGTATCTGAATAGATTAGGTTGATTAAATAATATTTTTTTCCTCTGTAATAGAGAAAGAAAGAAAGAGAATGGCTGCTTCATCAACTTAAAAACATTGAGGAGGCAACTAAACATGAACTGACAATAGAAGAAGCTTGATTGAGCTACCTGTGGGATAAATACTGTCACATCCATCATGTGAGAATGGCGAGTTCCAATAAATCACACTCTGTTATAGTGCCGGTTAGACTTCCTCTTTCCTTCCAAAGCACTCTTTTTCTGTTGTTTGTTTTGTCATTCTTTCCTCTTAAATCTAGGAGTAGCCAGGTATAAATTAAGACAAGAGTTAAGAAGAGACTCTCTCTACAGAAGAGTTAATGTTAATTTATAATGGCTGAAAGGCCTTGAACAAAGAAGGGAGGAAGAACTTAATGTTTAAGAATCATTCTTCATCCTGCCACAGCCCTCCCTGGCCTTAATCTTTCATGTAGCATTTAAGTCTCATAGGGTTGCTGATCTTTCTTATCAAGTCACTAGACAAAGTCCTAGTAGACACATAGAGTGTAATCCTGGTTAGCCAAAGGAGAATCTCCTTCAAAGCTGATGCAATCTGGAATGTTTTTGCTGCTGGCTGGTGAGATGAGGAAATACTGAGAGGCACCAAGGATGGAGACCATTCTTTAGAGATTACTAATTAATGACAGTTTATTTTGAAGTTTTGGTTCAAGATCAGTTTGTCCCAGCCTTAGACTGTAAATGCAAGTCACTGTGTAATTGGAGATACTTAGTTCTTGGCTGTGTGTTTTGAGGGAGTTTGGGGTTTCTGGGCTTTTTTTTTCCTCTGGAGCTGCTGCATGGAGGTCAAGAAGGGTGTCTTAGCTGAGAGCTGTATTGTCAAAATGGTTATTTAACTCAAAGGAACTTTCTGAAGCATCAGTCAAGGATTGATGCAAAAAACACAATATTCATGTTCATTTCTACTGATGTCTGTTATTTAGTCTTTAGATTATACAGGCAGACTTTATAATTTCTAAGTTATCTATGGAGTGTCAGCAACAGGAATCCAGAACAGATTTACCACCTATTTCGCACTTTTTTATTTACCACATATTTCTGCACTTGTGTGGCTCTACCATGTGCACTTTCCTGGTTTATACTGGTTTTGCAGCTGTTCCAGGCACTAATTACCCCAAAGGGGAGAGGTCCCATTTAAAAGAAGCTTCCAGTTAAGAATGGATGCAAGGGGCACTTCTGCATTTCCTTTTCACAAACTTTAACTTGTAATATCTCATATCCAAGGTGGTAAAGAAGTATGTCCCATGCCATATGAGACAGACCAATCAATAGCGTGTGTTACGCTTCAAAATGTAAGAGTGAATTTGTAGTTTTACAACCTCTCTCAGGATTTAAAAGGAATGAAAATGTTTTTGCTAATGATTCTTGAAGTGAAATTCTTCAGAGTTTCTCAGGAGAACAGCCTTATTCTCAGACCTGGCTTTCTGTGTAGCCAAGCAGTGGGGTGATGCTGTCCTTCAGGTCAGGAGCCAAGTCATGCTTCCTTAGTTTCAAGTTTAGTTAACATTCTGGAATTTGTTTATGTGTGTTGCCCAGGCTGCTTGTCTGGTCTCCACAGGTTCCTCTGGCAACCAGAGAGCTCCTGCCTGGTGTAGATCCAAAGCTGGTTTTGAGATAAAATAGGCATGGTTGCAGATGTGCTGCTATTCCCCCCGAGCCTGCAGGCATTTCATCAGTATTTGTGATTTGTGCCAGGGGCTGAACTAAGATCAGGCAAGTGCAAGGTTAGTGTAAAATGCTCCTCTACCCCTGGGAAAAGCACAGACTAGTCTGGCTGCATGACCCAATGCTTAATCCAAATGACTCAGTTCTGCCTCTTGTTTATTTGTACCTTCCTAGATAGTCAGTTCCAGTTTTTCCTTCGTCAGGTTTCTCATCCTAGTCTCAGGAAGTCTTGATACTGCTTCTGCTTTTCTTTCTCACTGTTGCCTCTCAAAGTCACTCTTGGCTCCTGCCCATCCAGTTTCTTGGTCTTCAAATGTCTTCATCTAATGTCTTCTCCAATCCGGTCTCTAGCTCCTTCCTTCCTTATAAGACACAGATGTCTTTTGTCTTAGCGCCTGCTCTTCACTGTTGGATTCCTTGTCCATCTGATACCCTCTGATATCTGACACTGGTCTTCTGCCAAGACTCAGACTCTGTTGTCACACCCCAAATGCCTCTGTCTACTTAGGTTGATGCCCTCCACGATGTTAGGCCAAGTGGGAAGGTCATGTGGGACAAGTTCCAGACCTTAGGATGCCAGGGGTGTAGCTGCTGCAAAATTCCTTCTAAGGCTCTACTTTAAGCTACATTAAATGCAAAATGAGTCCAGGGAATATGGCTTCTTAATGTCTAAGGTATCTTTGGCTTCATACCAAGTGCAATGCAAAACTTCTGAAATTCAGAACGTAGTAAATGATGAAAAGGTTTTTCAAGGAGCAAAGCTGCCACTCTGTCAGGTTCATGGAACTAGTCGGTGCCAATAAAATCCCAAAGACTTTCCTCAGCAAAGGAAAACAGATTGTACCAAATGGTAACACAGAACTGACTTTGGGTCTTTCCAAGTTTTCAAGCTCTATCAGGCAGACAGATGCAAAAAACAAAGGGGTCTCATGATTTTGGAAACTATTTCTATTTCCTCTCTAGAATGTTTAAATAGAAAAAATTATATAGTATTTGTTTTGGAATAATTTAGATGTTCATGAATTTGCAAAAGTTATAAAACTTTTATAACTTTTATAACTAAAAGTTATAAAAACTTGTAGTATTTAATAAGAATATTAATACAATCAACTGGTTCTTCAGGGGTTCTCTGACATGTGTCTGACATTCTACAACCACAGTATCAACAGTTAATTGCATGTAACAATCCCAAGGAACTTCAACCAGGCCTATATAGTACAGACCTTTGTGAATGGTGTTCTCAGAAAAAGGTTTGTGTCTAATTTATAAAATCAGGATGTTGGAAAATGTGAAACTAAATGTATCAAATTGCACTTACAAAACTATACTGCTATAATGATACTTCACATAGAAATATCCATAGGGCAAAAATAAATTTAAAAAAAAAACCCACCAAACAACTAGTATTTCTTTCTTCTTCTCTGTATTTGTTTATGGAGCTTGAACATTCTTTCCTTTCTCCAGCAGACTAACAAACCTACTGGAATTATTTTTTAAGTTTAAATGATATGGCTAGTTCTCTGTCACACTATGTATGTATACTTTGAAAGGAATAGACTTGGGGAGGAGCACTACTAGTATGTAGTTTCACTCTTTTTAATGTTCATCCTCTAGTGGCAATAATGGTGAATTACTGTTTGGTTAGTGCTTTTCTTCATGCACAAAGTTCCTTTATGAATATTTATATGACCATATCATCACAGTGAAGAAAAAAAAAGAATTCTTAAAGGGAGCTGTAGTACCCAATATCTCTAAAAAAGAAGTCTTCCTAATTATTAGACTTTAAGTATGGATTTCAGGTGCTAAGACTGAAACAGGTTAGCAGCTACAGACACCAGATCCTTATGAGAAGAGAATCCCCAAGACATCCTGTTCTGTAAAATAAAAAGCCCTTTTCCTGCATGAATGAATGTGAATCAGAGCTGCAACATGCTCTCGAGCTTTGGTGTTGTCCTGACTTTCAAATGAAACATGGACACAGTTGTAAGTTCAGAACAGCCTTCTCATTGAGAATGTTCTTTTAGGGCAGTATTTTTCCTTTTGGAGTGAAGCTATGACCTTGACCTATGGAGCTGTTTTCGGTACACTTGTCCCTGAATAGATATTACACAACCTACCTGCTGATGGTGACTAAGCATGATGTTGGAGGGAGAAGAACAAAAACATTACCAAGAACAGAGGGAAGAGACAGAAATGTCTTCACCCTGGACTTATGAGCTCAGCCTTGCTCCCACTGAAGCAATGGTAATACTGTTGTTGACAGAGCTGGGAGTGCTCTGCGCAACTGTGGTGCTTCTGTAGGAGGCCAGTTTGAAGAGAAAAATGTTTAGCATATGTATTTAACATATTTTAGATTTATGTAACAGACAAATGGAAACTAGATCCTTCCTTTGCCCATCACAGCTGAACAATTTTAGAATAATAAGGAAAAGTGGAAAACTTTTAAATAAAAACATATTTTTTTCCCTTCTAAGTTACAACATAGTTACATTCCTGCTATGGATAAAGCCCTGAGTAATAAATCACACAACAGTGTCACTGACCTGTACTCGGTTGTGTTTTGTTCTATAAGACACACAAACGCAAAAGTCTCCCTTAGCTCCATCTGTTGATACACTTCTCCATGCCTACTAAAAAAGCTCCCTCCTCAATATTTCCAACTTACTAGAAGCAAATGAACAAACGCTGAGCCTAGCAGCACCTAGAAAAGTTAGACCAGTTCAAGCCATTGTGTACCATTTTCAAATATTGCTAAAAACTTGAACTAGGCACAGATCTTACCACTTCCTTTAGGATGTGGACCTGAGCTGCTCACCCTCACCCTGCCCAAACCTTGCCCAGGCTTTCTATTACTATGTAGCTACCCAATGCTTCTATGCTATTAAATGGTGCTTAGCAGTGCAGCCAGTCCAAACAGGCGTGCAAATCCTGTAGAGCTTGACAGTTGCCAGTCTCCTGGGTATACGCATACATGTGGCTTGGCAGCACTTACAGCAGCCCCACTCCTCCACCATGAAATGGTACATGTGCATGGAAATGCACAGCAGACAGCAGTGAGATAAGAGTTCTATCTGATTTCAATTCCAGCAGCCCACAGTATAAAACTCTGGAAGTACAGATTGCATTTCAAATCCCCTTCTCATGTGAGAGAGGAGCTTGAAACCAAATGTCCTGGCTCACAAGGCAGTAACCATTGTTTCTAGCCTTACCGTAAAGTCACTGCTTTTAAGTGTTACCTGTCAAAGTAGTTCCCCTTTGCCTAAGTGTTTATTAAAAATAAGATGGAATTTGCATCATTGTTCTGTCATTCACTGTCCTGCATCTGTGGTTTTTTATTTCTTTGTGGATTTGTGGGGTTTTTTTCCTGTTTTTCTTCATTTTTATAGCAGAAATAGAAAAAAGAAAGGGGAAAAATACCCTGCATATTTTTTCTGCTTCTTACCGTTGCTGCCATTTTGATCCCTTTTGTTGTCCTCCACTTCATACTTTTGGTTTTTCCTAGCTCTACATGTCCTACTATAACTGTTTTCTGCTTTCAGCTCTTTATGTCATTGCAGGTTTGTCCTTTGTTGTGATCTTCTTCTATGAGCAGATATCATAATCCTCCTAAAGTTTACATCTTCTCCTAAGGAGGAAGTGCCAGCCACGATAGGGTAAAAGAAATATCTCACACCTCTAAGATAGGAAAAGAAAGATTCTCTTCCTAGAAATGGAATAATTCAATTTTATAGTATGGAAAGCTGATGCGAATTCAAATATAGGAAAGAAAATATGGGCAGGATTGCTGACAAATTTACTCAGAGAGGAACTGGATCCAAAAAAAAGCACTTACAAGATGTCCAGGAAAAATGGGTTTCAAAGTATATTTCCCAGCCAAGAGAGCACAAGCAATTCATTGCATCATATGGCATGCTCTTAAATCAAATCGGTGTTGTGTGAAGAATATTCATAGAAAGGTAATGGATGCTTTAGCATCTGTTACTCCTCTAGAAGAAAAAAATCACACAAACCCCCAAAGCCTGCACAAACCATAGTTTAGCAACAGCAAGAAGCTTTGCCACCATGAGAGGGAAGACACTGCAGTAAGACTGCAGTTGCAATCAAAAACTTTACAAAACATATGTTATAAATAAACTGTTGATATATGTTATAATTGTAACTGTGCTAGAAAGAAGAAAGAAGGGGTGGAACTGGAATAGTGGAGAAAGAAGTGCTGTATGGCATCCTGAATACCTCTAGATAGCTGAGAAAAAGTTCACTAAAACTGTAGGATTGGCAGTCATACCACAAAGGTAATGACAAGCATACAAATCAACAGTGTATCCTGACCTTTACTAGTATGTTCAGTACCAGATTTTTTAGCCGTAGCTGGGAGATGATAAAAAATTAATAAAAGTAAATAAATCACAGAGCAAATTCCTTGTGTTAGACCAGCAAAACGAAAAGTCTATGATGATCACATTTGGAGAAGAGATGAATAAGAAAAGCAAAAACACTATAGGAGACTCATGACACGACAAAGGTCTGTTGGCTAGTATAGTTTCTTAGAATGCAAAATCAGTGAGTTAAAGGAAAACAAGCCTTGAACTTGATATTTTAAAATATGTCCTTTTTTGCATATATTTAATAAGTCTGTAAAACAGGCTTTTTCACAAGATAGTTATCTTTGAGAAAAATATCAGCTCACAGGGGAAATGTACTATACATGAAAATGTAGAAAATTACATTAAAAGGAAGGAGGTGCTGAGGTGGTTGTTTATTTTTGTTGTGTTGACCATTTCATGGTCAAGCAGTCTCTGATTGTAATTAGAGCAGCAACAAAAATTAAATTTAAGTCCTACTTTTACAGTTATCCATATAAGTATTTCTACAACAGCTTGATTAATCAGACCCCTCAAAAGAAAATCTTCTAACACATCTAATAATTCTTCTCTGTGTCTATCTTGGTTTTTACAACTGCCCCATCATCACCAAACTGTGGGTCATCAGAAGTTTGATTATTTTCCATGTGACTTTGTTATAGAAGGCAAAATCACAATAATTTACCAAAGGTAGTCAAATCTTATTTCTAAAGAGAGGCACTCTGCTTTCATCTGTAACAAAGTGCTTTAACAATCTAATCTTGTTTTTTTTTTTTTTTGCTTTGTTTCATTATACATTAATTAAACTGATTTTTTTTAATCCAGTAACTCTGCATGATCTTTCTGTTTGATGGCAGAGATTATACAGTGGGTAGGCAAATAGTCATGCAACATTCAATCTTATCTCCAGTGTCATTTTGATACAATAACAACAATTTGTGTTAACCCCTTGTATTGGTTTTGCACGGCCTGGTTTTTGGTAGCACGGGAGCCACAGAGGTGGCTCCTGTGGTAAGCTGCTGAAATTTTCCACCATGTCTGGCAGAGCCAGTCTCTGAAGAGGAACATGCTGCTGGCCAAAACAGGGCCAATGAGAGATTGCTAATGCTTCTGTGCTAACATATTTAAGAATAAAATCAAAACAAAGTCACAGGTTTTTCTTCTAGTCAGACAAGAGGAGCAGGTGAGAACATGTGAGGGAAACAACATGGAGACACCAAGGTCAGTGAAGAAGGATGGGGGGAGGAGGTGCTCCAGGCGTCTGAGCCGAGATGCCTCTGCAGGCCATGGTGATTGATGCCCATGGTGAAGCAGCTGTCCTCCTGCAGCCCATGGGGACCCACAGGAGATGCAGAGATCCACCCGCAGCCCATGGGGGAGGTGCCCACACTGGAGCGGGTGGATGTCTGGAGGAGGCTGTGATCCATTGGGAGACCCAGTGGAGAGAGGGGCCCCCTGCTTCCAGGCTGGAGCAGCCTATCCTTGGAGGACTACACCCTGTGGAAGAGTAACCCACACTGCAGCAGTTCTGGGAGGACTGTCTGCCTGTGGGAGGGACTCACGTTGCAGCAGGTGTGGTAGGCTGCTTGTGAAAGTGGACCCACACTAGAGAAGTTCATGGAGAACTCTCCTGAGAGAGGGACCCCACAGTCTCACAGGGGAAGAACTCCTCTCCCTAAGCAGTGGAAGAAGATCTCAGAGGATGAACTGACCGAAACCCCACCCCCTGTCTTCCTGTGTTGTCAGTGGAAAGGAGGGAGAGGCTAGGGGAAGAAAAGGTGGTTTTAAAGACTTATTTTACTTCTCATTATCCTTCTCTGATTTTGTTAGTAATACATTCACTTTATACCTCTAAGTTGAGCCTGTTTTGCCCTTGGGGTGTTTTCTCCTGGTCCTTATCTCAACTCATGAGTCCTTTAATTTTTGTTCTCCTCTGCCCAGCAGGGGCAGGGGAAGGTGAGTGAGCGACTTTAGTGAGTGCCTGGCATTTGGCCAGTGTCAAACCCAACACTATCAGATACTAAAGCTTAGGCAAACCTGATTCCCAGCAGCAGCTTACCTGATTTTTGCTCTCTGTGCAAACCTCAGGCTCTCTAGAACTGAAGTCCCAGAGTCCAGTCTCTTGACATCTGAGGAAACAGCAGAAGCTCCAAAACCTGAAAAAAGTACTTTTGGTATTACTGTCAACAATATAATAATAATTATTATTAATACAAATAATACTGCTGAAATCAGAAATGCCCCAGGACAAGATGCAAAGACAGATTTCCTGACAAAAGCAGCTGGGCAAACTTTTATTTTTGTAAGAACCAAAATTGAATAGCCTAAATGTGAAAACCAATTTTCATTGATAGAGAGAAATGTGTCCTCCTGTTTTAACAGCATTTATCACTTTGCTGTTGTTGGGGGTTGGATCTGTTTCTTTTGTGTTTGTGGAATTTTTTCCTGGTGGTTTTGCTAGGTAACTAATTGCTGGGTACTTTATGGATACTTGACTTAAACAAAGGAGGCAGCAGGTTTCTCCGGGTGGAACAGCAGTGAGCGGCAGTTTGGTCCGAGGACACCGCTCTGAAAGGACTGGAGTACCAGGGGACCCTGCTTGTTTTCTCTCTCTCCACTGGATTTCTCTCCAGAGGAAGACTGAAGTCATTTTCGTCACCATCGGACTTTCCTACAGGACTATTTCCACTTCATAGAACTGCATTTACTGCTCAAGGAGGATTTCATCTGGACTGCTTTCACCACCCTGATTCCCAGGGTGTCAGGTCACATCCCTGACTCTGTCAGGGCATTTTCTGAGGTTTTGTTGTTTCTTTGTTTTTGCTTGTCTCTTAGTGCTATTACATTTGTATTTGTCTTTGCTTTGTCTAATATTCCTAGTAAAGAACTGTTATTCCCACTCCCAAATCTTTGCCTGAGAGCCTCCAATTGCAAAATTATAATAATCTGAGGGAGGGGGTTTACATTCTCTATTCAAAGGGAGATTCCAGATTTTTTGCTGGCAGGTACCTGTCTTTCAAACCAAGACAGCTGTCAGTAACAACCCTCTTGCTCTCTTGCTAAGAATTCCAGGCTGCTGTCTTTTGCTCTGCCTGCAGTCCAATTCCTTTAGCAAGCACAGTTCTGCCATGTTTGTCCCCAGTTTTGGCCTCCCACTTCAAGGGACAGATGACCAGAGAAAAGGGACCTGTTGACTTACTCTGGTCTAGGTCCTATGACTATTCCTATTTTTATTAGCATTTTTTAAAAGATCAGAAGATGAAAGAATGGCACTTAAGATTAAAGTACTAAGAGCCAAATATATTCAGAGAGGTTAAAAGTCTCCATAAAAACTCAGAAGAAAAGATCAGGAATTTAAAACATCAGGGGCTCCTCCAGTTTTGGTTAACAGTAAGTTTCTTTCAATATACAGTCTATCTACAGTCAAAGAGAATATCCACTGTTGCACTTAATAAGGTAGAAATTAATTATTGCTGGCTGTTGTCCTCCAGGCACTTTTCCTGTAAGTTGTGCAACTGGCTGTGACTATGATGGCCCTGGTCTGGATCTCCCTTTTTCTCCATCAGTACTGTCTACTTTTCTCCCTACTACATGTAGAAATGCTTGTGCCTGGAAAGCCATTTCTTAGTTCAGGGAGAAAGGGGAGTTTCATGTGAATCCTACCATTTAACCTATGTGACAGACCCAGACATTAAAGTAAGTGGTAGTCTTTTGTTACTATCTCAAACTTCACTTTGAGTGAGTTGCTTGCATATTTTTTTAAAAAGTGACGTTATATTTAAATTGTTTTAAGAGTAAATCTCTGGGGAATTTGCCTTTTCCTTCATTGGCATAAGGTAGCAACAACTTCAGAAAGTAAACCTAATGGTGGTAAGAATGGAGTCTCACTCTATCACCACCTACAGCCTTCAGGGACTGCAGTAAAGGGCACATCATATGGTTAGTGGTGTTCTTTTCTGTTTCTGGGCCTGGAGAGAGACAGTGGCTGAAAAACACGAAGATATTTAAACAGCTTATCCTGGCTTAGATGCCTGGAGCCAGAGCTAAGGGGGTAATTTACATTTTTGAAAGTCCCTTCTAAGATATAGCTCACTGTAGTAGACAATAAAAAGTCTTTATTTCCATGGCTGGTCACAGAAATACTCCTACCTGGTTTAGTAATGCTGACTATAGCAGAAGCAGTGAAGCAGAAGGGTTTTTTTATATTAACTGCCCACACAGGAACTTATACGCTGTTAAATGCTTTCAGCTTTGTCATACCACAGTAAGTCAAAATGTTTCTGTACTACTTCTCCAGCTAGGCAAACTTAGAAAGCAGCTGGCCCGTGGTAGGATGACTAAAGGACTTTAACCTCTCTTGCCAGAAGAGTGCAACTGTTTGTAGAAAATAGTTTTCTGGCTGATCTATGTATGCAAAACATTGCAAACAAGGTGCTGTACTCAGTGTCCAGGCACTTTGGGTGCCACCAAGGAGATAAACTACATTTTTCTCTCTTTTTTTCATGATCCATGATTTAATGCAGAAAGTCCATAGAAGCCTTCTCTAGCTAGACTCACCATGAGACAGGCTCTCACTAGAGTTTCTGAAGATTTAGTTTTAGGTATTTATAGGCTATTTCCCACATTTTAGCCAAATTAATTACTGGAGCAAAACAGCAAAAGTCAGTCTGCTTCCAAAACTTAGTGCAACACAAACTTGGAACATGGCCTTCTCTGCATCCAGAATTTTATTCTAAAAAGTCATATTTACCTGATCAGAATAGATAAATAAGACCAAATGGCTTATATGTCATTGCTACAAAGTGACAACAATCAACAAATATATGAATAAATTATTCATCAATAACCTAAGCACAATCAATTGACTGGAATTCCTGATAATCCGCACAGCTGAAATAAAGCATTCTTTTATATGGAACAAATTCAGAGAAGAAACTAGGGGTTTTATATTTGTATCATAGCTGTTTCTCTACATATGCTAGATGCCATTTGTGTGTGGTGTGTGTGTGTGTGTGCATCATAGTGGTTTTGGATATTGTGTTAGTTTTGCATCACAGAAGTTATGTTTTGGGAGAGGCTATTACCGGTTTCTTCCGCGTCTGATAGGAAACCAATCAGTAGTTGGTTTTGGGAATTGACAAACCATTGGAAAGCTGTACACACTTCTGCGAAAAACACGTGTAAAAGACAAAAGAAACCTGGGAGCTTTCTTTTTTTCCCCTTCTGGCCGGCAACGAGGTAACACGGCCAGCCCTGCCCCTGTCTCGGCCAGGCCAGGCCAGGCCAGGCGGCCCCTGCAGCGGGACGCCAGCCGGACCACGCCACTGTCTGCCGGCCAGGGGGAGAGGAGAAGTCATCACCCCCGGTGTGCTGTCTGCAGAGATCCTGACTGCTACCCCCTCCATCCGCCCAGCCGGGGTCATGTGTCCATCTACAGGCCCCAGGGGAGATATTAACTCTTTCTGTGCTTCAAGCCTCCCTCGAGTGAGAGAACGAGTCAGAAGTGCAAACACGAAAAGAATCAACATGAAAACACCGAGGTCAGTGAAGAAAAAGTCAAGTCCCACATAGGAGGGATGAGCCTTTAGTTTTAGGCTGAAATCCTCTTGTAAAGCTATGGAGGATTTTTTTCCCTGTAATGCATGAAGGTATGGGCAAATGAAAGTCTTCACATTGTAGGTATTGAGCAAAGGCCTCTATGCTAAAGTAAGCAGATGTTAAAGTAGCTGTAATCTTATGAGAAGTTTGAACAGAGAAGGAGAGAAGAGTGATGAAGAACTTGTGCCACCAGGAAGAGAAGATCTCTGTTCCTAGAGATGAAGATGATTTCAGAGGTTGACAGTGAGAACCTTTGCTTTTAAGCAGCTCATCTTTAAAACAGAACCCTATAAGCTGACATGGCCCAGAAACACAGCTGTAGGAGACACTGTGAAAATAGGAGGGATTTCACAATTGCAGAATTTCCTGGGCAGCTGCTATTCGTAGAAATTAAAAGCCATGAAAGAACTGTTTTCTTGTGGAGAAGTCTCCATGACATTAACAAGACAGACTTATCTCCCTAAGTGAACTGAAAAAAGACTATTCTAGAGGTTGTAAACTGACTGGAAATTTTAGGGTTTGTTTCTTTACATTATCAGTGGGAAAGAAAAGGTTGTAGGGGGAGGAGAAGTGTTCTGAAGGTCGTGTTCTGATTCTTATTACTCTTTCTTTTAGTTACTATTAATAAAGTTTTCTTTATACCCTTTTAAAGTTTTGAGCCTGCTTTGCCTTTCTCCTAATCCCATCTCACAGCAAGAAATAAGTAAGTACATTCTAGTGAGTACACTAATAATTGGCCAGGACTGAAGCCACCACACTAATTAGTACATTAGCCAAGAAATCTCAAATTAGAAAACCAAAACCACTACAGATATTAAGCTTAAAATTTAGAATTAGTTTCTTACCTAAAAAAAGATAATGAGGATATTCCACTGTTTATTTGGGTTTATTTTTTTAACATACCCAGATAAGCAGCCTCAGTAGGAAATTATTCAGCAAGTTACTTGAATTTTTGGTAATTAGTGGATAAAAATTACTTGTACCCAAATGTATATAGAACTTTACATTCTGTGAGCCACTCCGTATGGCTTTAAAGAAAAAGAATTTAAAAATCCCAAATATTATTTATCATTCATAGTGAGGTCATTGACTAAGAATTATTGAGAAACCAATGGGAAAATCTTGCAGGAAAAGTAATCCTTGCCTTAGATTCATGTGTTGTCTTTTGACAAATGGTTCAAGTTAGGAGTCGACAGTTGGAAAACCTAAAAATTACCATCAGAAGTCCTCAGTAAACACAACTTTACATCATGAATGTTTTTAACCTCCTGGCCCTTACCTGTTTGTGTTCTTTTAAGAAATGTCAGGGTCAGAGATGGAGATTGGTAGATGAGTTGTAGTATTACGTCAAACAGAGTCTGCATAAACATATACACTACTTTCACTTCATTGATGTCCCATGGCCTATACAAAAGCATTGTCTGGTTGATTGATACTGCCCTAAGTTATCATAATCTGTTCTAACATATGTTCATTACATTTACATAAATGAAATATGAAGGGACTGATTTTTTTGGGTCTACCTTTTGTACAGAAGAATATCTCACAAAATCTGCTTTAGCAGACTTTTAGGTTTCCTCAATTTGATTTCACAAAAGATAGCAAGTGAAAAAAGGGCTGTGCCATGATTTCAAGTGCACCTGGATCCATAAAGGAAACAGACCAAAAACACTTTCAAAAACACTTTTCACTTTGTGGGGAGGAGTGTTGTTTATCTTTTGTTTCTCTCACTGGGTACACGGAAAAAAATCTGACTTGTAAGAGGCTGCAAGTTTTTTAGGAATTCCCTGAGCAGTTCAGATACTGCCAGCTGCCTGGTATACCAAGGAAAAACTTGCCAAAGACCTGAAAACATGATGGTGCATGGGAAGAATGAGATTTTTTGAAACTAACAGTAGTTTTTTTATGTAGGCCTGTACATCAGACAAGTATGCTCTTCTTGCATTGTGTCTTTATCTCATTACTTAAAAATGATGGTGACAAGTTAAAAAAATTATTTTTAAAAATCATTTCACTTATATCATTAAAAGCTGTTTACTTTCCGTTCACCTCAGTTTTTTTAGACAAAAAAACTGCAGACAGGATAGTGGCAGGCTGGAGTACAATAATTTCAGAGGCCAGTAGCTTATTTTAAGCAGTCAGTCAATGATATTCATTTCAGTTCATAAAAAGCTGTCTAAACAACAAAATCCATAGACAAGTGAATACATACATACATACACATATACAAATGCATATGAGTTCTTTGTGTCTTTGTCATTTTATAACTTGGCCTATTTTCCATTATGGGGTTTTTTTTCATGTTTCTTCATGAAAAAGACTTTGTTTAGCATTGTTTCCTTTTTCTCTTTGGGAGAAGAAACAGACATACTCCTGTATATTTTTCACTTCGTTTTGAATGGTAAGAGAGTCATAGTTTTCCACAACAGATGCACAAGAAAAAAGTGGAAATGAAAGTGGGAAAAGAGTTTGAAAAGTCTAATTGCAAGTGTTGTGCCCTACATTTTCAGCCAATATTTACTCTCAGTCAGACATGTGAAGTCCACAGAATTATTTTTAAATCTGCAAAAATAGGTTTGTTTAAAGTACTTGGAAATGCTAATGAGTTTCAACTTTGATGTATCTAAATAGGGATGCCCAAAAGTATCTGAATTAAAAAAAAAAGTAGTTAAGTGAAAATATTTCAAGTCTGTAATCAATGAGAATGCTTTTGAGAACTGACTTATGAATATAGAGGGGTAAGAAATCACTACATTATAAATAAAACCTTTGGCATCAATATCAGATAACAGAGTGAATAATGACATTAAACATGCTCTGCAGTTCTGCTTTATTTTCTTTCACATAAATGATGTATTCACAGAAGATAAATAAATGTTAAAAGAACCAAAGAAAACCCAACTAAACGAAAAATCATGCTGCGTTTCATGACTTTGCAGTGGAATGTGCTATTTCAAGCTTGGTACATACTGTGAATACCAGGATAAAATAATCTGTTCAGTAGAGTGAAGTTTGAGTACTTTTTGTCTTACTAGAGTCACAACTGTTGCAGGCAAAGGAGAAAAGGAAAGATTTCCCATCTACACCTCCCCTAGGTGATAAATGAGAAGATGGGAGAGCGTTGAAAGGACAGACAGAAAAGCAGTTACCTTGTTTATTTTTTAACTGTTTGACAAAATACTGGTTTCCCTGAAGTGCATGTTTTGAGTAATGATCCTTCTCTCACTCCAGGAGCAAAACTGAGCCCAGGCACAGGAGATCCTTCTTCAGCTGCGCAGCTGCCCCTGGAGGTTAATGCAAGGACTCCTACGTGCATGTGTGGAGTAGTTACAAGATCCTGATGGCTTTATTACCCTTGAGGCCTCCTCTTCAGTATGTCAGTGTACTCCTAAACTGCAGCCACGTGACGAAAATTAAACAAGGGTTTGTTGCATTTGTTGCTGTGGAAATATGAATTTAGTTGCTTCAGTTTCAATGGGATTTCCCTCCTCCCCCACCCCTCCCCCCTTGTTTTTTGAACATTTACATTTTTATGAAAAGTCAAGAACAGGAGACATTTGTGACAAGCAAAAAGGTAGGGGATAGCCCCCACTCATCCATTACCTTCTGCCAGTTTTGTCTCCAATCCCCACCTCATTTTTCCTCGTTAACTGTGTTGGGGCAAAGAGGTGGGAGTGAGGGAATAAAAGCATTCCTGCATGTCTGAAGGAGAGAAAATAGATAAAGGAGGAAGGTGATAAAGGATAAAGGGGAGGTGAAGAGCGGCCAGGGACTTGAACTGCCAGTGAAACGACGCTTCTCTGGCCCCCCTGTTCAGGTAATAGTTAACTCGGGGTTAAAGATTAATACTCAGGCAAAGCACTGTATAAATGGCCCGGGCAAGCCGAATGTATGTGAGGTGCCTCCTGCTCCCCAGGCCGCCAAGCTGCCCTCCCTCGGCCCCTGCTCAGCGGCATGAGTGGCCCGCGGTGCGCACTGTGCCGCAGCTGGCTGCCGGCGCTNGCCCCCTGCACCCCGGAGAGGCTCGCTCTGTGCTCGCCCGTTCCACCCGACTGCCCGGAGGCAGCCCGGCAGCCCGGCTGCGGCTGCTGCCAGATCTGCGCCCTCGGGCCGGGGCAGCCCTGTGGGGTCTACACCGCCCGCTGCCGCCTGGGGCTTCGCTGCCACATTCCCGCCGGGGAGTCGCGGCCCCTCTCCTCCCTCATCCAGGGGCATGGGACGTGCTTGCCCGCCAGCGAGGTCGGAGGGATGCACACAGAAGAGCCGGCAGGTACCGCGCCATCGCGTCCCCGCTCCGCGCCGCCTCACTGGCCTGGTCTGGAGCTGCGCGCCGGGCGCTGCGGCACAGCCCTCGCTGAGGGCAGCCGGAGGGATTGGCAGACGCGACGCGGGCTGTGGGAGCCAGAAGCTGGGAACAATGAGCCAAGTTAGGCAGGCGTCTGAAATATAGGGAGGCTGGAATGCACTCTCCAGGGAAACGTGCTCTGACCTGTTCGAGGTGAGGTGCATCCTGGTGCCGGGCCTAAGATGTTCGCAACAAGCTAGTACACTATAGTCTGAAAGCACGAAAACCCTAAAGCATAGTGATGGGACAATGCAAAATAACTACAATAAAGTACCTGGGAGGCTGCAGACAGTTTTTCTTTAGTAGCAGACATAACTGGAGTAGGACAAATGTTTTGTATGTTTTGGTTATGTCCATCTCTAAAAGTCATGATAGAGAATGAAGAGGCTTTGTGCCTGGGAATAAAATGTACCTGGAGCAATGGAGTGCTAGCCAAATTATCTTGAGGCAAAAAGGCATCTCAAGCATCTCAGACTATATGATGGGCAGGAACTTCTTCAGTGTTATTTTGTTATTTTTCAATTTATAATAATGATGATGATGATGATGATGATGATTTTCATAATCGCTATTGCTATGTCTATGAAGTGGTGATTAAGGTAACTCAGTAGCATTACCAAAATAATCATCACTGACTCAAAAATAACAATAGCCATTAGTAGAAGTAAGTGGAATTTCTCTTGCAGTTGAGGGGGTGGGAAAGGCAGAGAACAGTGACCAAATTGAGTATTTAAGCTACCTGCATTAAATTTTATTTGATTTTTCCAGTTTGCTTGCTTTGTTCCTTCCTTCATTCCTTTCTTTCTTCCTTTCTTTCCCTCGTCAATTTCTCATCTTAATTTTTTCTTGAACATTGTCAGTCCATTGCCTGTTTACAGCCTTGATCCAGCAAGTAATTTAGACACATAAAAATTTTATCCTATGATGAATAGCCTGCAATTGCAAAGAGCTTCTCTTGCTTTCAGTGGAAGAGTTCACACATGCTGATTGAGGTACTGGCATGAAGGCCATGATCAGGCAGAAACAAATATTTTCTGCCAGTTCTTTGCTATTTGGTCTACTGCAGGCCAGCAGGAGCTACTTCTGGCCCCTGTGAATTGCTACCCCTTCTTATTTATGAGGCAAGAACAAAGTACAGGATACCATGGGATTAGGTCTTGATCATTGCCTCTCATGAATAAAACCAGAAATGCATCATGCTGACAAAAATCTAAATTCATTGCAAGTTTAACTTCAATCTTTTCTCATTTAGCCAAGTTTCTACAACTAACCATAGTCAAGAAGGTTTTTTCACTTCTAACAGACGGGCTGCAACTTCATCTTTGGGATTCAAGTAATTTTGAAGGATCATAAAATAACCAACTTGTTAGAGAATAGCTGCTTCTATGAATTTATTATCAAAATATAATTTTCCATGCTGCAAATTATATGTAAATTTATGTAATTTACATATATGCAATTATATAATAAATAAATATATACTTGCATATATGCAATTATATATAAATAAATAAAAAATAAATATATGCAATTAATAATAAATGCAAATTACATGTAATTTTATTCCTACAATATCTACTGTAATGGATACCTTAGATATTACTTTTTCTTTTCTTTTGGTTGATCTTTCTCTTCACCTTTTTAAACTTTGAGAAATAAATGCCAAATTTTACTGAAGATGTTTACCTTAATATCATTCACTTCCAGATTCTATAGAACCTGATGATATGCCTCTGGAAAGCACTGAAATAACACAGGATCAGCTGCTGAACTATCAGTTGATGTATCCCATAGGCCAGGATAAATCCATTCCCTGGAATTTCATCACTGCATATGAAAACATGAAAGCAAAGAGAATATCTGAACTCAAGAAATGGAAAGAGCAGGTGAGTTTTCTTTGTAAAGCTTTCAGAGACCATTTCAGTAGAGCCTTGAAAAAAAATTCTAGCAGCAACATTGAAATATCAGTATTTTGGGTAGCTGGCAAACCAGCTTTTGGAATGTTCTCATCAGATGCTTGAGGAACAAATAAAATGTCTGGAGCCATAATAACAGGTGTGAATCAGGTATTCATGCAGAGGCTGAATGTTTCACCATATTTATGATCAGATTATAACCTGGCCCCTTAATTTACAGGAATCTATATTAAATTCTTGGATTCCTTTTAAGTTTTAGTTAAGAAAAGGTATCTTTCACTGGTCCAACACACAGGAAAATAAAAGGGAGTCCTTCCATGTAGTTATTGATGAAATATCAATGCAGAACAAAATGTGATTCTCTCTGATCACAAGGAAACACTATTAAGTATATTCATGTAGAAAGAAAGAAAGCTCAACAATTAAAGTGGGGCTTGACACTGCAAAATCCTAGTGGGTAATGAGGATGTAGGGCCTTTGCAACCAGGTTTGTGTTCCACTTGAGGGCACCAGAGAACCACGGTTAGACCAGTCCCAGGCAGCAGTACCCCTGCATTATGGAGCTGGGTTAGTCGAGCAGCACAGAAGCCTAGCTTCGTAATGGTCACTGACAAAATGGAAAAGAAAAAGAAAAAATATACTAATCACCACCCTACCTTAGGAAACCTCATTCCATATCCAGAACAGGACTTAATCACTGATTTAGTTTGAACTGTTATGTACCTGTGCTGTTAGCTGCAGTTCTGATTTTTAGGCCTTCTGCTTTTCTCACCCAGAGCCACAGTTAAACCCACAGACTGGAATATGACAGCTTATATGAGGGGCTAACATGGGGAGGTTTTGCAAAAGCAGAGGTTATGTTTTCACTCAAAAGTAGAAGTATTTGTTCAGTCACTTTTCCTTTCTTGTACTGATTCAAGTGTGTTAGGTACTATTGATATACAGAAATTGTGACTTTGGAAAAGAGAGCCAGCAAGTTGTGAAAACAGTGAATATTGCAAACAGTTCTTCCTTCCCAGTTCCAAGAACTTTGGGGTTTGGTCCCAGAGCTACAGAATAGCTCAGTGTTGCTTTGGCAACCGTTCTGTTCTGTACAAAAGATAATAAACATTCAGATGTTTGTTCTTGTACCATCTATATATGTCTTGCACCTATCCTCCATATATCAACAGAGCATAAGGCCATGGCAACCTGTAAAATGTGACCAATCTCATGTACCAGTCTTCTAACTTCCACCCCACCGTTAGAGGAGAGATTGTATCCCCTAAGCAGTAATGTGTTTAATTAGTACAGGTTAAATTTTCTTGAGTGGCAATTTAAAATCCCCATGTTTATGAGAACAGAAAAAACCTCAAAGAATAAAAACAAAGGTCTGAGTGCAACACCACGGTTTTCTGGCTGTGCTCTGACTAAAAGAAGAAAAACTACATGCAAAACAGTCTGGTGTAGACTTTATGCCTAATAAGTATTTTCAGCCTTTTACTATCTATATTCTGATCTCCTTTTGTGTAGCTGATTTATTTGTGATTTTGGTATTCACTACCCTGGTATTCTTGCAGGGTCCTTGTCAGAAGGAGCTCTATAGAGCCCTGTATAAATTGGTGAAGGCTCAGCAGAGAAGCAGAGGGGAGATTTACAAATTTTACTTGCCCAACTGCAGCAAGAATGGATTTTACCACAGCAAACAGGTGCGTGCCTTTTCCCCTCTCTCTGCTCACAGCCATGCTGCAAGCAGCCTGATACAGGCAACCCTTTCACAGCCCTCTGCTCCCAAACTCACAAGTTTGCAGCAGGTTATGAAAACAGGGATACTTAGAGCAGATGGTTTGTCCTTCTCTTCAAGGTGCGCTGCATGCTGGTGGCTGTTAGCAATAGAGGCAGAAGTCTTTTCCCTTCACAGAATAGGTGCACTCAAAACCTTTTCCAAAATATTTTAACCCTATCTGCTCCCATATACTTGATTTGTTAGCATTCATTTAGTTGACATTAATTCATAACATCCACCATACTACCTGCCAAAACCCATTGAATATATAAAAATCACTATGTAAAAAGAGGGCTCTCAGCTCACAGGCAGTGGAAAACCTACGTAGGCAGTGGAAAAAAAAAAACTCTGTGGAGCAAAATTAACCTTCTGAAAGCCTAACAAAAATACTGATTTGTGCTGCCTGTGGATTAGGTTATTTGCTCATTTCCATTATATCATAAAAAAAAAATCTGTTGCAAGTTAGAGTAAATCTATTATAGTGAGAGTAATCTGCAAAACTAACTAAAGCTCCAAACCTCAAGCCACACCCTATAACCACAGGTCATGCACACAAGTTTAGTAGGTCTGCATAATTCTGTGTCACCAAGACTTCTTGGTTTTAGGCATGGCATCACTGTGTGATTCATCGAACACCTGGGATCTAATCAAGCGCAAACAGAAACCTGTTTAAGACCCTCCCCAAGAAAAAAACCCAAAACATACCACCTTAGTTGTCTCCTTGTGTGAAGAGACAGAAAATTCAATCACTGTTCTCAGCCTGTGAGATTGTATATTCTGCCATCCTTCCATTTCTCACACTGGCACTGGAAGATATTGCTGTTTTCTACTGCTGTTTACCAAGGACTGGACAGTTTTAAATCTGAAGTTGCTCTTGTGATAGCTGAGCTTAGGTCTTGGTTCCCTAACCAAGTGTGTTGTTTAGAGGCTCTGCAGACCACTGCATTCAAAACAAGCCTGTGCATGGCAGGTCCCCACCTTCTGATCCTAATTGTGTCCAACACCTCTATTGGCAGTACCACACAGGTACTCTTACAGTTACTTATTGTGATTTTTTTTTTTTTTTGCTAATAATATTCTAGTGTGAAACTTTGCTGGATGGAGAATCTGCTGAATGCTGGTGTGTCTATCCAAAAAACGGCAGAAGAATTCCTGGATCTCCAGAAATTAAAGGAGACCCAGAATGCCAACAGTATCTCAGCTCACAAGAATAAAACTCAACTCCAAGAAATTTCACACCAAGTTTTCTGTGGGGCCTGTTATATTCTATTCTATGAACTATTCCAGTCAGGAGCCATTTCACTAAGGTAGTCTTGTGCACCTGATTTTGAGTGTATGAGTAACCCCATAAAGTAACATTTTTACTGCACAGAGATAAACTAAATGTTTAAGTGACAAGTGTGAGCAACTGCAAGATCAAATGCTGTAATCTTGTATATTTTGTTTGTATAATATTATATATACCCTCAGATGTAAAGCTGATTATTTATTTCACACTGCATGTATTTTTGTCTATGTGTTGTTACTAATTTATATTCTCAAACACTTCATAAATTTATATTTAAATACTTAATATTATTGCGCTTGAATATATGCATCATGTTGGAGGAATGCTGCAACTTAAGCCTTCAAATGACCTACTATTGCAAAAAAATGGCTTGTAAAGTTGCATTTTTGTACTACATATTTATAGATGTAAAAATTAATTTTTAAAAATAGATTTCAGTAGAAAGCATGCCTAGAAACTTATTTAATCATGTTTTGTGAACATATTATGTTACTTTTGCACTTCCGTTTCAATGCCAAGCTGTTTCTGAAAAAAGAAATATTATATACTGAAGCTCCTGATGGGACAGTATTTGTATACTTTTTAAACATATGCACTGGATAAATGGCAAAGCACAATATGATATTCTGTACCACAAGTGTAAGCCATTCACAATGTTGACAATATTATTTAAAATGAGCTATTAAAAGTTTTCTGCTCTGCTCTTGTCTCTTGTTTTCTGCTTGTTTCCCTTCAACAGTCTGACCTCAGCAGGAAAACAGGCAAAAGTCTCACAAATTTGCCTCCTGAATGCCATGCTCCTTTTACCTTCAATGAGTTTTCTTTCTTTTGGTCTCCCTGCCCCGTTCCCCTAGTCCTGTCCTCTCCAGTCCCAGCTGTGCCATGCAAGCCTCTGCCTTGGACAGAACAGCAGCCTCCAAGGGAAGTTATTAAAAGATTTTCTGGATAGGAAATCTGGATGCCTTTCTCCACTCAAAAGCCCAAGGCAGCAGTGTTAGTACATTTACATAAGATAACATCAAGACTAGAAAGGGCTATTTCCTACACAGAAAGTTAGAGATTATAAAAAGGAAGCTGGGAAAAAGCCAGCCTTACACTTTTTTTCTAAAAGCAGAGAAGAGGGTACTCTTGGCTTGGGATATTGTCCATTTCCCTCCCCTACATGTTCCTTTGACTTAGTGATTGCAGAGAAAAAGAGAGGACAACCGACTGCCATTCTGGCTTCAAGCTGATTTTGTCCATTGAGAAACAGGTGTGGGAGTAAGCAAGTCCCACAGGTGAAAACAGTCTGCACCAACCCTTCTTATGAAAACAGCCAGGGAGGATAGTGATAACATTTTCTAAGAGTCTGGCAGAAGTGAAAGCCTAAAATTCTCCTGCCATTTGTTGGCAGAAACTCTGAGTTTTAAATGGGAGAGGGAAGCTGCTTGTTGAAATTGCAAAATCAAAAGCGTGGAGATCTCTGCTCTCCCTGCCACATTTCTGTGGGTTCATACATTGCGCTTGCTGACTGTGTTGGCTGTATCTGCATGCCAATGTCTGCCAATCCAATGGGGGTCTATTAAACTGCTCTAGATTTAAAAGTATGGATATACTACTGACCTCCTTTGTGAAATCTTTTGAGATCTTCCCAAGGAAAGCACTGCAAAAAAGCAGTTGCTGGTGTTGATATTGTAAGTAACTAATGTCTAACATCCCTGTAGGGAGCTACTGTGAGACCTCGCTAAAACTGTGTTACAGCACCACATTGACAATGTCCATATGCTTGGCCATCACTGCATCAAAATAATAAAGAAGCAGCAAGTTTTGGAGTCCTTTTCAGGGAATCTACTCAGCACTGAACAATTGTCATGGTGTTGCCAAGGGAAAATGGTGAAGAAAGGAGGGGAAATCATAGTCTCACAGCTACAGCACACTCTTAAGAGTACTCTGACTGCTCTCACCCCACAGACTTTGTATAAAGGTTTGCCTCTAAAGGGCAGAAATTGATTCTTTTTGTTGGGATAATTATATATATAGGGGAAACATTCATAGTTTATGCAGTAATAGTCTATTTGCAGAATAGCAATCCAGTGGACAGCTACTTTCAATGTTTTGCAGGTTGGAAAGTTCTCATCCTAGCTGCAAGAAATTGGAGTTTTCAGTGGGGACAGGGGTTTAGGAGATATTCTTTCCTCTAATTGTTAAGTACCAGAAGCAGAAGTTACTTTGCACAACATTCAGTAATGATAGGCCAATTTCTTAGAAGTGTTTAGCCCCTTATTTCCCACTGAAAGTAGCAGGGGAGGAGTGTCCCCTTATTTGCAATCTCGCCTCCTATGACATCTTGCCAGGATTCACCAGGACAGACATCTGCTCAGCTGCTCTGGGATGAGTTGTCGAACTAGGACCAGACTCTTCCATATACTGGGATTAGGACTAATGCAAGGAGGCAAAGCAGGCAAATTTTATCTTCCCTATAAAAAGCTGGGAGCTTAGACTACATTTACACCATGGATGACACACACCTTGCTTTGTCCTAATTTTTATGATCAGCCTGAAACATCAGGGTGAAAAATCAAAGGTCTTCAGTTTTTCTTTGTTTTTTCTGTTTGTGGAGCACTTTGGTTTTGCTGTTTTGGTGGTTTTTTGTTTGCTTGTTTGTTTGTTTGTTTTTATTGTTGATTTGTTGGTCTCTTCTCTTCTCTTCTCTTCTCTTCTCTTCTCTTCTCTTCTCTTCTCTTCTCTTCTCTTCTCTTCTCTTCTCTTCTCTTCTCTTCTCTTCTCT